>VDFB02008419.1:0-46977 GCA_007258455.2 Sequoia sempervirens
AATGCCCCAATTTTTCCTTTAAATAGGTTTAAAATGTCATTTTCCATGTGATTTTCCCATTTTAACCTAGTAAAAATTGTAATTTTTGAGCTTTGGAGTGAGAAAGATGGCACTTCCTATCCACCGACATCGTTTCAAACACATCCGACAACATCAGCGGCCGACGCACTATGGATCCATAGTATGTACCTTGTTAAACTTTTGTGATTTGAAAATTTTCCATTCAGAGCATGTTTCCCAACCTTTTTGTAGTTTTACGCATTCTTTTAGCGCCCTTTATGCTTTTTATAGCACCCATTATGATTTTCATAGCGCCTATGATTCTGTAGCACCCATTAGACTTTTTGTAGCGCCCATGATCTTGTAGCGCCTGTTAGGATTTCTGTAGCACCCAGTAGGATTGCTGTAGCGCCCATGATTTGATGTTGTTTGGTGTGATCAATTTGTTCCCAAGGTTGTTGGAAAATAAATAGTAGCTGATAAATTTGCTTTTAAAGTTGTTAAAAACAAACAATTGTTTGATAAGTTTGCTTCTAAAGTTGTTAAAAGAAAACATGATTCTGATAAATTTGTTTTCATGAAGATGAAAAACAAATAGGTTGATTTGATAAGTTTGCTTCTAAAGTTGTTAAAAACAAACAGGATTGTGATAAATTTTCTTTCCATGATGATGAAAAACAAATAGGTTGATTTGATAAGTTTTCTTCTAAAGTTGTTAAAAACAAATAGGATTTGATTAATTTGCACTTAGATTTGATTGATTTGTCATGATGAATTGATTTTGATATTGTTTGGTCTTGATGTTCTCGTCCTATTCAATAGGAGAGATTGGGCATTTTGCAGCTACGGGAGACATTCCCGAGGACATGGAGTTTGATTCCACAACTTGTGTAGGCAGATCGAGATGTGATCGAGGCATGTGGATTGACCTCACTGCTTGACATGCCTGAGGTGCGCCTCAACAGAGGTCTATTGATAGCACTTGCAGAGAGGTGGCACAATGACACAAACACCTTTCACTTGGCGACAGGAGAGATTACCGTGACTCTTGAGGATGTGTATTGTATCTTGAGGATCCCAGTGATGTGGGAGATAGTGAGGTTTGATGGCTGAGAGGTGGGAGGCATTGATGCTTTGAGGAGGATTTTCAAAGATGATCATATTGCTGGACATTTCATCCCATGGGGTGAGATTTTAGATTCATATGTGCCCTTGCCCTCTGTACTTGCAGGCTTTATTGGAGGTGTGTTTTGTCCCGACCATAGGTCGAAGGGCTTGAGAGTTGGATGGGGTCATGTACTCGAGAGGATGGTGATGTAGGGCACACGTTATGCTTGGGGATTGTGCATGCTTGCACATTTGTATGATGAGCTACATCACATTGTATACGGCGGAGGTCGTAGTTTTGCAGTTTGTTGTTCGATGTTACAGATATGGGCATGGGAGTATTTTGTTGTCATGTGACCATTGACTCGAGGATGGTGGCCGGTTGGTCGACCATACAGATTCAGATATGCAGATATCATTACTCAGTCGAGGCTGGGTAAATTAGATCATTGGCAGCATCTTCTAGATGATCTGGATACAGTTTGCTAGTGACCCTATGTAGATTGTAAGGAATGGCCAGAGGATATTAGGGAGATGCCCTATGTGTTTACCGCCAGATATCTTATTGGCCGGACACCTGGGATTATTGAGAGGTTTCTTGTTGGTCAGGTGTGTCGACAGTTTGGTCGGCCTCAGGGTATGCCCATGGGTTTTGCCATTTATACGTGCTGACAGTAGGAGGTTACAATGCGGGGTCCATGGATTTCATATGATGCAGCAGTGGTAGAGTTTACCAATTTGGGAGCTCAGATGTGGGACTATAGATTTGATATTCTTGATGGAGGTATGACGATAGAGTATGGTCAGTATGTGTTGGATCATCCTACGCCACGATTATTTGATCTTGATGAGCCTATCCCTATTGCAGAGGAGAGACCACAGATAGCTGGTCATAGGCGATGGTGATAGGCAGCTGCAGAGAGTGATGATTCCGAGGAGGATGATGATGAGTCAAATGATGATGGAGATAGCAGTGCTGAGGAGAGTGGGGGTGACAATAGTGGGGGTAGAGGTAGAGGTAGAGATGACAGAGGTGGTAGAGGTGGTGATAGAGGTGGTAGAGGTGGATCACAGTTGAGATAGACAGCTCTGTCGTCTTCTGTAGATCCCGTAGTATCAGCTCCATCATCATCAGCAGATCCAACATCATCGAGTCAGATAGCGACCTTATAGGGTAGAGTGCAGAGTTTGCAGAGTCAGTTATTATAGGCACATACCTTAGCTACACAGTTACAGGGACAACTGACAGTAGTGACGACCGAGAGAGATACAGTTTGACGACATGGTGAGGAGGCCATGGCTCTAGCTGAGAGTCTTTAGAGAGCAGCAACAGGTGATAGCATGATGAGAGAGTTGACCAGAGCCGTCTGGGAGGCGGAGTTCTATAGAATAAGGTATCATGATGTAGTGCCACCTGAGCAGAGAGTGAGTTATACACAGTCTCGGTCTACACATAGTCGTTCTCGGGCTATGAGCAAGGGTGTATCACAGCCATTACCGCCAGGAGGATCATCAAGGGCAGGTGGAGCAGGTCCATCAGGTGTAGGTGGGACAAGTCCCAGACCAACACCATCAGAGGATAGCACGGCATAGTGCTTTTTGTATGATGTTTTATCATTATGAGACATTTGTATACACACTGATATGATCCCATTTTTGATGATGTTATGTCATACATAGTTGACATCTTTATACATTTTGACATTCATTTTCGAGATATATGGTATGCAACGATGATTTATGATGAGTGCATCGATTTTCTATATATGCATGATGTTTATAATATGATTTCTCAATTTTATGCTTATGATGTATATGTATGCATGATTTTAGATATGAAAATGCAAGTGCAATACTATGATATGATTACAATCTATTGATGAATGAATATGAATATAAATATGAAATGATGGATGCCTATGAATGTTTTTGATTATGATGTATGATTTTTTTTTTATGATTTTCTGATGCAAATATGTATGAAAATGTATGAAATGATATTTTTTTTGTAAATGTCAAAATGTACTCAGTTATTTTAGTGGAAAGACATGAAACATTTGATACTTTGCCAGCTTTTGGAAAAATTTATAAATGAAAAATGCAAATTCTAAAATGAATGTAATTTATACTAACCATGTAGGGTATTTGTACAATATTGCCATTCTGAGAGCTTATTTGTGCTTTTTGTGTCATCATAGAGCATTGAAATGTTGAAAGTTAATACAAGCATCAAAGGGTATGTTAGCACTAGTGATGACCTGAGTATTGCTCTCATGATTTTTGATATAGCAAGATAATACAAGCATCTAGGTATAATTGAACCGAGATGACCTGAGTATCGCTTGCATAAATAGACAAGAGTTAACCTGTTTCCTATGCAAATTCTGAAGTGTCATCAATGATACTTAGTAGAGCATGTCTCATGACCAATTTGCATAGTACTAATGATTTCCTTGCAAACAGTAGACAAAGAAAAATCATACTCCTTCCTTGCTTTTCTAGTTCAGTACATCATCGAATTGCTCCAAAGATATGATAGAAAATCAACCAACAATTCAAATTTTGCCTAAATTATTCCAAACATTATTCAGATTAAGATCATCCAACTTGGTTATCAACATTGATGTTTGTGTTTTGATTATCGTTGTTTTGACCATATTGTTTGATTTCATTGGCATTGAGTGATCGTTTTAGTGTTGTGGTTGATTTGATGCTTCAATGTATGTTGCGTTTTGTCAAAGTGTCATTTGTCTGTTTGTGATGTTTTAAAAGCTCATTGCCCTTCTCTTGTCTCAGTCTGTGTTTTTGCCCCCAGTTTAAACACAACTTGAATATGATGGATATGTACAAATTTCATCAAGCCATGATGAAACACAAGGATTCCTGTTGCATGATATGGATATGATAGATATGTAAAAATGAAAGATATGGATAGATGATGTCGTTATGTGAATGCAAGACATAAGCTAATAGATAAAGGAGCCCATTTTGATCACAAATAGTGCCTGATTTTTCAAGACTTTTCTAATTTTTATGGATTTTTTTCAAGACTTTTTCTAATTTTTTTGAAATTTTTTTAGGACTTTTTATAATTTTTTTGGAATTTTTATGATTTTTTGGAATTTTTAGGTTTTTGATGATTCAGATATAGAAATTCTTCAAATGAATGTTGTTGATCAGTTCTTCAAACAGGTCCTCTTCTGACATAGATAACTGATATGCTCCAGAACCATATGCCGCAATGATGACAAATGGACCGAGCCAATTTGGTTCAAATTTGCCTTTCTTTTCTCTGTCTTGCTGATTGTGTGGATTTTCTCTCAAGACTAAGTCATCCACTTGAAATGTCCATTGTTTAACTCTATGATTGTAGCTATTGGACATAATCTGTTGATAACCCTTTAAATGATTAGCTGCATGTTGACGTCTTTCATCTAACAATTCAAGCTCGTGCAGATGAGATACTCGGTAGTCTTTGTCATTTATCAATCCTTTGAGTGAGACCCTAAACGAAGGTATTTCAACCTCTAATGGTAAGATCGCTTCTGCTCCATATACCAAGGCATATGGGGTAGCTCCTGTTGGTGTGTGAATGCTGGTTCTGTATGCCCACAAAGTTGGATTTAACTAGACATGCCAATCACGACCAACATCATTTACCGTCTTCTTCAAGATCTTCAAGATTGCTTTGTTTGAAGCTTCTGCTTGACCATTTCCTTGTGGATAATAAGGTGTAGAGAACCTGTGTTGAATGTGAAACCTTTTACAAAGTTCATCAACATCCTAATTTTTAAAAGGCCTCCCATTATCAATAATGATAGAATTAGGAATTCCATATCTACAAATGATGTAATTCAGGATGAAGGAAGAGATTTGTTTACTGGTCACGGTCATCAAAGGAACAACTTCAATCCATTTTGTAAAATACTTTGTGGCTGTGATGATGAATTTATGCCCATTTGATGATGAAGGATGAATTTTTCCAACAAGATCTAGTCCCCATTGAGAAAAGGGCCATGTCGAAGTGAAAGGCTGTAGTTTCTATGCAGGTGCATGAATAAGATTCCCATGGATCTAGAATTTAGAACACTTCTTGACAAAAGTAAAATATTCTCTCTCCATGGTAGGCCAATAATATCCCATTCTAACAAGTTTCTTGGCTAAAGTTAAACTGCTTGAATGAGTTCCACAAATACCACCATGAACCTCTTGTAAGGATTTTTTAGATTCGTCATGTTCAAGACATCGAAGGAGTGTACCATCAAGACCATGTTGGTAAAGAATATCGGCGATCAGAGTATAACAAGATGATTGGCATATGGAATTCCTTTTTTGGTTTCGGGATAAATCTGGAGGTAAGATGCTATCTTTAAGGTAGGTATAAATCTTGCCATATAAGGGTGAACCAGAACCGGTTAAATGACATATGACTTGGGTCTCAGGATTATCATAGGTGGGAGAAAACAATTGTTCCACCAAGAATTCATACCGTTTTTGATTTTCTGATAATTGTAACAAGGAAGCAATTGTAGCCATTGCATCTGCAACTTTATTATCAATCCTTGGGATTTTTGAAAACTTGATTGCCACAAAATACTTTTTAAAATAGTCCACCATGTTCTTGTAAGGTAGCAGCTTATCATCTTTAGTCTAATAATCATCATTGATTTAATTAATGACAAGTTGTGAATCACCATAGACTTGCAATTCTATAATCCACCAATCCAATGCTATCTTTATTCCTCTGAGCAATGCTTCATATTCAGCCATGTTGTTCGTGCAAGGAAACACCAACTGATATGATTTTGGAATGGTATATCCTTCAGGTGTGACAAAAAAAATCCCTGCCCCCGAGCCTTGTTGCGTGTAGGATCCATCAAAGTACAATGTCCATGATTTCTGAATTGTTGCCGTGAAGACATCTGCATCAAGAAATTCAATGTGCATTGGATTTTCTTCTTATAAAGGTGCTTCAGCCAACTGATCTGCGATAACCTATCCTTTTATAGCCCTCCGATCTACATAGTGAATGTCAAACTCACTTAAGATCATTACCCATTTTGCAAGCCTTCCTGTCAAAGTAGTTTTGCTCAAGAGGTATTTTAATGGATCAATTTTGGTTATCAAGTTAACTGTATGAGCCAACATATAATGTCACAACTTTTGGGAAGCAAATAGTACAGCTAGACAAGCTTTTTCAATGAAGGTGTAATTTAATTCATGACTTGTTAGAGTTTTGCTGATATAGTATATAACCCTTTCTTTACTTATAGAATCCTCTTGTGCTAGTAGCGCTCCCAAAGATACTTTTTTTGCTGAAATATAGAGTATGAGGGGCTCTCCTGGAACTCGTGGATTCATAAGATATTGCTTGATTTGATTAAATGATGCTGCACACTTTTCTTCCCATTTGAACGGGACATTTTTATGCAATAGGTGTGTAAATGGTAAGCTTTTGTCTGCCAATTGAGCTGTAAACCTTCTAATGGATTGTAGACATCCTTGTAGTGATCTGAGTTGACTGATATTTCACGGCGGTGGCATATCCATTATAGCTTGTACTTTTTATGGATCAACTTTTATTCCCTTTGTTGAAACAATGTATCCCAGGAGTTTTCCAGATTTAACACCGAAGACACATTTCTTTGGATTGAGTCGAACATTGAACTTCTCCATTTTGACAAATATTTTTGACAAGATTTCAAGATGTCCTCTTGTATGAGATTTGGCCAATAAGTCATCCACATAGTCTTCCATGAAGGTGTGCATCATGTCATGGAAAATAGTTGTCATTGCTCTTTGATAAGTCACTCCTGCATTCTTTAACCCAAATGGCATTACGTTCTAGCAATAGGTACCCCAAGGACACGTGAACACTGTTTCATCTTGATCCTCTGGTGCAATCTTTATCTGGTTGTATCCTAAAAATCCATCCATTAATGAATACATTACATGACCAACAGTTAAATCAACAGTCATATCTATGTTTGGCAAAGGAAAGTCATCTTTGGGACATGCTTTGTTCAAATCTCTAAAATCTGTACAAATTCTAATCCTCCGGTCTGGCTTTGAAATAGGGACAATATTGGAAATCCATTCTGCATAGTCAATAGACCAAATGAATCCAACATCTAAAAGCTTCTTTAATTCTTCTTTAACCAACAATGCAACATGTGGATGCATTTTTCTGAGTTTTTTCTTCATAGGTTTTTCCCTTGCATTTATGGATAGATGATGCATTATCAAATTAGGATCCAACCCTGGCATATCAGCATATGACCAAGTGAAATTGATTTGATTCTCCTTCAAGAACTCCATGAATTTTAGTACTTCTTCCACTGTTAATGATGTTGCAAGTTGTAAGATTTTTGGCTGCTCTTTTGTACTTATGTTGATTGATTCTGTGGGTTCAATCAAAACATAAAATCTTTCTTGATAATGTTTGGGAAGAGTGTCAAGTTTCTCATCCTTCAGTGCCTCAAAAAGGTTTTCACCATCAGATTCGCTCTTTATTTTTCTCTTGTTTTGATCTACCACTGCCAATTTTCAGTTTTCACCAATAGATCCATCTTTTATTTCATTTTTTTTTCAGCTAAGAGACTTGACACCTTCCCTATCAAAATATTGACTATGAGATTCTTGGATGAAACAATTGTTTTCTTGACTAGATGAACAAAGGAAATTTACAATATCCTCATCATCATAGAATGTAGGGATATGGATAGGTGCATCGTCATCCCAATCAATAAGTTCCGGATAGAATAAAGGCATGGAATCATTAGGTTGGGTAAGGTCTTGAGTTGTCAAATTCATGATATGGTTGTCATTTTCATGATGAACAAGATCTATGATGGTATTCTCCTGACGATTATCAATCTCGTTAAAATTCGAATCGTCCTCACTTGAGTCATGATCGCTTTGTAAAACATAATCAAGTGGAGTCCTTGAGCCCTCCCCTTGTAAGAATGTGGGTACGAATTTGTGTATGATATCCACCCTTTTCTCTCTTAAGAATTTATCATCAGAGACATCATCCCATTCATATTCATTGGAATCAGTGTCTGAACTATTCTGCAATTGAAAAATTGATCAATAAAATTTTTGTAGAGTGACATCTTCATGGGGTTTATCTGAAATTGGTTCTACTTCATGAGTTTGATGTGTTTGCTGTGAAGTTGACTCCTCTGTATCTTTGCCATATCCAAGTCCTGTTTTATCGTTTGGATGTATTGAAATAGGTTGAATTGGCTCAATGATTCCTTCTTTTCTTTTCCCTATAGGACCACTTCCTTCATAGCCCATTCGTTGCATGATAGTATACCCTTTGCCATATTGTTCAGTAGGTAACTTGATGTGCAAGAGAGATTCATCTTCATCTTTGTATAGCCAGCTAAGGATGTCCCTTTCTTTGGCTTCTTCCTTAGTAGTGTTAGCTTTAATGAATTTTCTATCAAACTTTATGATTGGTATAGAAGCTTGGGATGTAGAGGCTGTTGCAATCTTCTGATTTGATAGAGTTGGTTGACCATGTGACCTCAGAGAAGGAGGTAAACTAGAAAGGGATAGAAAATATTCGCCTATTCCTTTGTCTTTAAAATGTAGCTTGGTGTCAAGATTCTTTGTCAATTCTTGCAGTTGGCCTTATAGATTGGAAGAAGTAGTAAAAGCCTCCCTATTGTGTGGCACAAAGGCATCTTGAGTTGCTCGAAGATTTGAACAAGTTTGGGTGCTATTGTAGTTAGCTTGTATAGTTATTAATGTCCATCATACGGAAACTTGATGCATTGATGATACGTTGATGGTACTGCTTGCATATCATGAATCCATGGGTGACCCAGAAGTATGTTATAGGAAAGATCACGATCTAGAACCTGACAAAATGTATTCTTCACAACAAGTCCCACTCTGATAGGTAGCATTATTAGTCCTTTAGAAGCTCTCTTCATCATCATATGCCTTGATAGTTATTTTCCTACGTGGATCAATGGGGTTTTCTGATATTCCTAAGGCATGTATTAGCTTTAAGGTACAAGTGTTTAAACTGGCTCCTCCATCTATCAAGACACATTTGATTCGGTGTTTATGGATCATGACTTCAACATAAAGTGATGAATTATGTGGATGTGTCATGGAGGCATCATCTTTTTTCAGAGAATGAAAGACAAGTGGGGGAAGACAAATGTCCCACCATGGCTTGAAATTTGTTTACATCTAGATCAGTGCCAACAGTTGTGTTTACAAGAACTTCTTCTAAAATATTCTTGTGTATGGGGGATATTTTGAGAAGTTCAAGGATGGAGATTTGAGCTGATGTTTTTCTCAATTGATCAACTAGATTATAATGATTTGGAGAAGGAATAGCTACCTTAGATGAACTACCTTTTAAAACAACTTTTGCTTGTCCTCTCGTAGTCACATTAACCTGTTGATATTCTTGTTTTTTCTTGATTTTAATAAATTAACCCATTGATCATCTGCATAGATGTGGCGGATTATGTTGTATTCAACATTATTTATGCCTTTCGCTTTGGTATCTGATGCTTCCCCCTTTTGATAGTTTGGTAAAGGATCTTTGAATGCTTGATGATTGTCATTGGTATGATGTCCTTCAATTTTGATGGTGCCATTGTCAATTAAATCTTGTACTAGATTTCATAAGGCTTGACAGTTATTTGTTCTATGACCTTTATATTGATGATAATTGCAATAATACGAGTCATGCCATGATGGTGGTTTGACTCATGGCTCATAATCTCTTTGTGGTGGTAAGGTGATAACCTTATTATCGAGAAGGTCCTTGAGAGCAGACTCAAGAGATTGACCCAACGTGGTAAAATTCCATCGATTTGAAAAGAATGGAGGTCTGGACAGATTTGATGTTTGGGTATTGCCAAGATTGTTATTGAAATTACCACGATTATCCTTGGTATTTTGATTGGTCATGCTTTCTTGATTGGAGTTTTGTCCTTGTTGGTTGTTGTTTCTTTGTTGGTTGGTATTTCCTTGTTGGTTGTTTCGTGGAGCACTTGATAAGTTGAAGATAGATGATCTTGTTCATAAATTGTTTGCATCAACTAGACCATCATTGACAACATTTTTATTTCTGTTCCAAAACCTTGTTTTATCATTGTTGTTTTGGTTGGATGAACTTGGATTATCAAGTTTTATCACTCCTCTTTTAACCAAGGCCCTTTCAATGGTGATTGCGTTTTCAATCAAATTTTCAAAGTTAGGAGGACAATGAAGATTAAGCTTGTAGCTTAATTCTTGATCTAGGCTATTGATGAAGATATCCATCTTTTCCTTTTCAAGAATAGAACGGGAATATTGTGCAAACAATCTTCTCCACCTTTGCAAAAACGTAGTGAAGGATTCCCCTACTTTTTGTTTCACTTTACAAAGATCAAGCATGGTTATCTGGTGTTGAATATTGTAAGCGTATTGTGATATAAACTGATTTATTAACTCCTCAAAAGTTTTGATGGGGGGAGTGATCTTGGAAAGCCACTCCATGGACTGTCCACCCAAACTTTGTGGAAACAATCGCATTAAGTAGGTGTCTTCATAAGTAGATTCAAGACTCATATTTTAGAAATCCCTCACATGTTTAATGGGGTCAGTTTTTCCATTGTACCTATCAAATTTAGGGATTTCGCAATGTTTTGGAAAAGGGATCATTTGAAGACTCCTATCAAATGGATAAGGAGATATGTCATCCAAAACATACTTCTTTGTTGTACCTCCTTGCATTTCCTTTATTTTCCCTTGTAATTCTTTTATTTGTTGAGTAAGGGCACTAAGATCATTAGGAGGAGTTTTAGGATTCTGTTTAATCCCTTCTATATCAAAATCAGAAGGTAACTTAGCTCCTTGATTAGCTAATGAAAGAAAATATCTTTCTTTGTTTCATTCTAAAATCCTTTCCATAAGAGTATGGAATCGAGGATCTTGTTCTGCTTCTTGAAGCTTTTCTTCTATTAACTCTTCAATATTAAATGTATTCTCTTCTCTCTCACTATTATCACCCATTTTGCTTGTGGTAGTTTCTCCTTCGTCTTTTTCTAAATGTTTTCGAGATCTCGTGACAATAGGCATCAGCTTTGTTCCAAATTCTACTAACTTTTGATCAAAAGAATGGAATAGTGCAATTTGTGATATATATAAATGTCAGGATAGAATGAAGATTCTATGACTTGAAAGATTTCTAATCTTTAGCTTGTGTTGTTCCCTAATTGAAAGGATGAAAATCCTGTTGGTGGGAATTTAAGCACAAGATCAAGAAAAGGATGATTTTTCACTTTATGAAGTTTGATCGTAGCTTCGTAAAAGGATGGATTTGTGATAAATGCCTAATGTGATTGAGTTCTCTACTATAGAAATTGATTTGGACAAGTAGAATATTCAATTGCAGGTTGGGGAATATAACAAAAATGAATACGCTGACTTTGGTTGTGCCTTTGAGAAAGGGCTCTTCTTTGAAAGAAAGCTTGTGAGTATAATGGTTCTACAACATAATCATCAGTGAAACCTCTAACATAGTCATGATATCAATGTATAAAGGTTCTATGTTTAAGTAAGACCTTTCGACTTTGGTACAAGAATCATCTTTTCTTCAATAGTTTCTTGTAGCTAAGTGGTTTCTTCAATTTTTTGATTTGTTTGAGAATGGATTTCTTAGCAAAGGTTGTGGATTTCCAATCTCTTAACATGGGAGTAATCAATGTCATTGTGAGTTTTGGATGATCTTTACTAAATTAATGTATTGAAAACACATCAAGCAAGTTGTAGAATAGTTGTGTTTAAGTCCTATACTAAACATTAAGTGTATGACCAAAATGTTGTTAAAAAATTTTTGTCACAGGGTTTACACATGATAGATAGATCAAATAGACTCATTCTTAGTACTCAAATAGGTCATCATAATAATCAACAGCCCACATCTTAGAACTGTGTCGACTCACACAGTCGTGTCACCCCCGAAAGGGAACCTATGTTTTTGTCTTTTCCAAGTGTGTACTCAAATTGACGGAAGTGGATATCGGATCCCCTGAGTAAACGGTCCTTGGCAGTTATATGGTGAGTGTCTTGGGGGTAGATTCTTCCCTCCCCTGCACTGTGATTATTATGATGTTCGAAAACTGACAAGTTAGCCACTACACTAAGTTTGTAGTAAGGGTTTCTGTTTGGTGCGGCAAATGATATACTCCCTTGAGAGACCTCCCTACCTTTAGAACAATGGCTTTGGGGATGGTTATCAATGCAGACTACCGTCAAAAGAGGGTTTCCCCAGATTTGCTTTAAATTTTATAGTGGGGTGGAATAGCCTGGCTTTGGCTTGAACCCACTTGAGTCGTTCCTCTTGGGTGAGTACTTTTTCCCACAAGAGCAAGCTCTCTAAAGGATGTAATCAAAACAGTAAATTTGCATGAAATTGAAAAGGCAAGTTTGGTATTTTGATCACCCAGTTAAGGGGAGAGCATATACCTATTGCCACAGACAAAGCAAACAAATGTTCTTTTTAAAACCCAAATCACAATTGATCTACTCTAAGTGAAGATATTGCTCCACAAAAGCAAATTGTTCAATTTTAATTGCAAGATCATTGTGTAGTGACTACCCTAGATTGATTCATTTTAAAATCCATGTCTATCCTAGGATTGATTCATTTTGATTAAGTGACTATCCTAGGATTGGTTCATTCCAATTAAGTTCCTACTGGCCGCGGTTGCATCAGATCCAGTCAAATCTCTACCTAATTTACAAATTACAATTTGTAGATTCTATAAAAAAATGCACTAAAACAAAACTTAAAGGGCGCTATAGAAAATAGCGTTGTGAAATTAGTAAAGGGCGCTATGAAATTGCTGACGGGTGCTGTGAAATTGATAACTAGTGCTGCGAAATGGTGAATGAGCACTGCAAAATGATGAACAGGCGTTGCGAAATGGTAAACGGGCGCTGTGAAATGGTGAACGACTGCTGCAAAATGGTGAACGGGCACTATGAAATGGTGAACAGGTGCTGCAAAATGGTGAACGAGCGCAAAATAGTGAACGGGGCTATGACAGTGTTAAAGAGCGCTGTGAAATAGTGAACGGGCGCTGAAATGTGTTTAATGCACTGAATCGCTCTTCTAGCCGTAACTTGTCAGAAAAATCTACAAAAAGATGTTAAAATTTGGGGCAAATGCCCCACGGTGGGCACTAAAAATGTGTGTGGAAAATGTTAGTATCAATATGAAACAATAAAAACACACAAATGCAACATTAAACTAAAGAAAGCAAGATAAATTGAAATAAAATCAAACAAACAGAGCTTCTTCAGAACCGTTCCATTGTCCTCTATCTCCAGGGATTTTCTTGAAGTTGTTGCTCTCAGATTGTGTAAGCAAGGCTTCTTAGAATGGCAACCTGCAGAACGAGTATGAAAAAGGGAGAGTACTTCTATCCTATATGCTGGTGGAGTGAGATATTGATGCGATATGCACAAGGGTTGTAGATTATGCACAGGGGCTATGGATTATGGATGCTTCTGAAACTAAGCTATGAGGATGATTGGCCATGATATGCTATGATTCTAAAAGCTATGGATGCTAAAAGGTTGTGCTATTGCAAATTTTCTATAGTTTTCCTATATGAAAGCTTCTCTATTTTTTAGAGACCCGGCAATCCCTTTTATAGATTTTCACAGGCAAGAGCCTGGCTGGCAAAGATCAATGGCTGTGAGATTGTCTAGTAATTTTGAATGGTGAGAGATGGAGAGGTTGAGAGGAAGATGGAAGATGTTGGGAGGTTGGAGAGAAGAATGGAGGCTTGTCTTCAACCCACGGGAACAAGCTTGCATAGGAACAGAGAAATTAATTTTTTGTTTTGGAAGTTTGTTTCACGATTGTTGAAGATAATCCAATATTAAATAAATAGATTTATTTAATTTCATGTGAGTTTGATTTTTGATTTTAGGACTATGGAAGATTTAATTAAATATTTTGGAATATTTAATTTTGCATGAACTTTAGAAGAATTAATTAAATATTGAGAATATGGAATTGTGAATGGATTTTAGAAGAATATTAGAAGAGAAGAATATTTAATCTTTCTTTGAATAAAATATTCAAGCCAAGATTATATGATAATTAATATAAATAAATCGTATTGTTTATTTAATTAATTAAGAAATGGATAAGAAAAGTGATTAAATAAACTTATTTATTTAATCGAAATGAAAGAATGAACAATATAAATAAATTATTTAGATTTATTTATACGCAGATTGAATTTAGAGATTTAATTAAATATTAAAAATATTTAATTAATTACCAGACTATTGTGATGTGACCATTTTTAAGTGTATACAAACCTTACTCTATTGGAGTCAACAAAAAATCTCTATTCAAGGTCTACGTATTGTACAAACTATTAGAAGAAAGGCATGTAATATTTTAGTAAACCTAGGATATTTCAGTACCTTATGTTATTTCTAGCAACAAGAGAATATGGAAATTGATATAATCCTAGGATGAGATTTTTTGAGTCAATTTAAGTCCTTTTCCTTTTTTGTGTCCGATATAGTTCTAGGAAACCATAAGGAAATAAAGTTTCATTATCTTCCTCAGAAAATTTAATTAGCTTATATGATGGGAAGATTTTGATGAACAAGGAAATCTTCTCCCATAAGATCTATAGTCTTCTACCATACACAAGATTAAGGAACTTCCTAAAGCCTGCCAGAGAATAATTTTAGAATTTTCTTTATAAAAATCTTGTCCCCATGTTTCAAAATGATGGTTGGGGAAATATTTAGATTATCCCAAGCACTAAGCAGATAGTTATTTTATCTCTCGCTCTCAGTAACACATAATTAGTGGTATTAAAAAGCCTAGTGAGATAGTATAAAGAAGCTCATTGTTTTTCAATGTAGGGATATCATCAATTCATTTCCTCCTAGTTTTCATAATGTCAACAATTTAACTAGTATATTTAATATTGGTTGCAAAATATTATTATCTCAAATGATGCCCTATAAAGCTAGTTCAATACATATTACTATGTTGGATATTATATATCTTACAATTCATTTTCCCTCTAGGCAACTTGAATGGATGATCAAGGACACAAAAAATTCTCTCCTTGGAGAATGGTACCATCCAGTTACTGGTCGATTTGCACAAAAAAGATCCAACACCATTACTAGTATCAGTATATTATGGAGTTTGATAGTGTCTTCAACATACTTGCATCCATCTATTACTTGATATTGGAAGATGGAGAATAATCGAATGGAATAATGGATGACAATGAAATAGAATGGTTAGAATAATTATTGTATAAAGATGTACATTATATTATGTACAATATGTAATAGTGTGTGAAGTCATGGTGGAACCTCATGTTTACCACTTAAATAAAGTTGTGTTGTACAAGGACTGTCAATGTCGATGATTTATGGCTGATAAACCTTCTTTTTTGTCAACCGATTTACCCAATGTTATAAGTTAGATTCCCCTTTTATTATCTAGCCTGGTTATTAGAGTCCAATAAATAATCCTTCGTGGAAGCATTGTGGGCATGGGGTATTAATTGGAGTCATAGATTCTTAAGGTCTAGAAGTTAGTCTCTCTGCTTATGATTGAGTATGCTCTATCTCTATGTGTAATTGCATATGAGATATCAAAAAGAGAAGTTACAAAATTATCTTCTATAATATTTTTCAGTCTTATTATAATAGTTAGAAGTTGTAACCATTCAGCCACCAACCTCCATTGTTGTTTTCTTATTCTGTAGTCTATTGACTTTAAAAGTTCATGCAATCAAATATAGAAAATAAATGTAGATTGGCTATAAATTATGTGGAGCATTGTTAGAGATTGGTGGTTCAATAAATTAGATGTTGGAAAGGATGCATAAGTATATCAAATATTTGTTACTCAGACTCAAACAAATCCCCAAACAAGACAATAACAAGTGCAAATCCAATTATCTGCCATAAAATTCCTTTTAGAATTGTTAACTAATGAGTTTTGTCCTAAATCATTATACAAAAATGAAAGATTAATGAAATATATTTTGTCAATGAAATGCTATGATTTAAAGGTTTTTACAAAATATCCTAGAGCATTATGAAGATTATTATATCAATTAAAGGATGACAAGAAAATTGATTTTGATAAATCAAAATGTTTTGAAGGACTTCCATACAATTTAGGTGATAAAGTTTTAAGATATACGGAAGTAAGGGAAATTACCTTAGAAGTCACTCTAATTATTGATCTTATTGAATTTGCTAAATGATGCAGGGACTTCTAGAGGTCATAACTTTTGACTCATCTGTCCATTTGGGTTGAAATTTTTCGGGTGGATTTGTTATTAGGAGTTTTTTGGATTGCCACCAAGCCCAAATTGGTTGGTGGCCATTTTGATTTTTTTTTTGGGCTAACATCTTTCATTTGGGCCCTCAAAATCAACTTTTTAATTTTCTTAAAATTTTTAATTCTGGTTTAAAAAAATTTGTTTTCTTTAATAACTTGGAAATCATGTTTCCAATTTCCAATGTAAGTTGAAAATTAATGTCACCTTAGTTTTAGAAATTTTTTAGGAAAAAAATCTGGGCTCAAAGCGATGTGTATGTGAAATTACCAAAAATGGAAAAATCTAACATTTTTCTAAAAACTTGAAGAAAACACAAAAAGTTGATTTTGAGGGCCCAGATGAAATATGTTGGTCTTGAGAAAATTTCAAAATGGCCATCGACTAAGTTGGGATCAGTTGGTAATCCACACAACTCCTCATAATGAAGCCACCCATAAAATTTCAGCCCAAACAGACATTCGTGTCAAAAGTTGTGACCTCTAAAAGTCCTTGCATTGTGATGAATCAACAAACCTAATGTTGGAGTACAAGACCACTGAGAGGGGGGGGGGGTGAACCACTGGTTAGATAAAATCAATCTCAAAACTTAGCACTCTTATTCATGCAAAAACTTCAGATATGTATTTCATGAAAAACACAAAGGGTTGCATATTATAACATCATATGTGAATTAAGAATATTGAATTAAGCATAAAGAAACATATCATCAAGGAGACATGAGACACCATATATATGAGTGGAAAAATCCTAAAAAGGTTGAAAGAACCACTCTAAACAATCACTTGTATTATCTTCAAAGGGCACTAACCCTGATTACATAGGTGAGCACCAACCCACCGAGAGCACCAACTCTCCTTCAAAGCATCAAAGCACCAAATATAGACTTCAATCTACCTCACTGGCAATCAACAAGCCTCACTGACCATCTCACAAGCCTTACTGGAAAACCAAAACTAATAGGAGTACCCACTCCTTATCACTCCAACTCCATGGTCTTACTAACCAATCTCCAATGAAAGAAGAGATACAATTTTAGGGGGTTACCCTGTTACAATATGCACCAACTATATATACCTTCAACACCTTGAATACAAGACTCTCCCTTGATACAAGATTTTTTAAAGACAAGATGATAACTGAAAGAAATCTTATAACTATTCTTCAATGATACAAGGTTCACCAATGAAGGTTGAAGACAAGATGTTACAATACAAGTTCTTATTTCTTCAAAGTCATAAAAACTAATACCTTTCCTATCATAGCTTATCCATCAACATTAAATCATTCATTTCAAGCTCATACTATATTCATGGTTCCTTTCATACTGAATTCAACTCACAAATATGAATTTATCATACTACAAACATTATTCTTCTTCATAGAAGCTAAAAAACTATTATGATACTCAACAATATGATGTTACAATTCAATATACTTTACTCATACCTCCATACTTTTGATACTACTCTTCATAATTTCAAGATTCATCAACCACCTATTAGAAACTCTTCATCAAAGATTGAAACTCTGTTTTTAATACATTGAAATCTCCAATACATAGAAAATTCAATAATATTTCGAAATAAAAAACTTGCTTTCCTTCATGTTACATGAGCTTATCCACATTCCATGCAAAGGAAAAAAGAAGCTTTATCTTTTTCACAAAAATATGCTTTCTTCCACATCACACTCTTCAAAAATTCACTTCATACAAAGGCCAAATACCTCCATTAGATTTGGTGTGAACACACACAATCCATAACCCTTTGCATTCAAAATAGAAACAAGTTGTGATGTTCAGACTCCCTTCAAAACTCTATCCATAGGAAATAGCTATTGAGAATATTAAATGTGAACCCTCGACCTGATTTTACTGCCTGAGACAATTTTAAATAGAAACCATTGATCTTTAATTGAGACAATTTCAAAAGAGACTTAACTTGCTCGATAGGTTAATTATAATGAAGGGTCTGTAGAAGAATATAACTTAGCCCCTTTAAAAAGCCATTCAAGTTATTTGTGACCGGTGACAAAAGGTCACATTCAAATTATAACAACAATGAATTTGTTAAAAACTTTGCAAACAAAGTCTTATAAAGAGATGTTAGGTTTTGAAACAAACCCTCAAACAAAAAAAAGTTAAACCATTTCTTTGAAGCAAACCATAAATATTGAAACCACATCATTTTTCTAACAAACCATGTGCCTTGAAACAATAATTCTAATGCATAATGAAGTGCTTTTGATATACACATTCCTTAGAAAACCTAAACACTTGATGACACTCAACCACACCTTTTCCTAAATGAATGAATTAAGAAACATGAGCATATCATTTTCCTTGATAACACTTGATGGAATGCATCACCACCATCAACATGACACTCTACTATACCTTGTCCTAAATGAGTAGGTGGTGTAGGATAACCAACAACTTTTAGTGTCAATAATATGAGTTCAAAAGGTTTAGAAGGTCATTTTAACATGATTTCATCTTTGTTCCATGAAGACATTGGAAAGTGTGTGAAAACTTGAAAAATTGTCAAAATTGTCAAAGATGTCAAATTGGGTAAATGAAGAGATTTTGTTGTTTTTGAGTCTAGAAGTCTTAATAAGAGTTAAATAAGGTCTAAATGACCATATTTCAGGTTTCTAAAGGTATTTAGAGTCTTAAAAGTACAATAATGGCAAAAATGCAAAATATTGCAAATGTTGGCAAAATTGTGTTGATTTGCAAAATTAGTCATTTAAGGGGTGATTAGGTGAAAGTTGTTTGTTTTGGAGGTGGTTATGGCTTGTAAATGTTATAAGAGGACTTCTAAGGCTTGAATAAAGGTTTATATAGGTGTAAAAAACTCACACAACAAGAATACCACATTTTTTGGTGCATTTTCTGTGTTTTTTTCACTATTTTCCAGAATTCTTTACTGTTGTACAGACCTGTACAGTTTCATAATGCTATTAAAAATTTATTGAATGTGTGTATATGTGTTTAACTTCATCTTCTTTTGATTTGGAGTTCTCATTCATTGTTTTGTGAGAGAAATTGAAAATTTGCTGCAAGTACCCTATTTTCGTTGCATTAAGGGCTTTGAAGGCAAAAAAATGAGGTTTTGACCAATCCACCCACTGTTTTCTCCTGTAACTCAGTGGATTGGTTCAAAATGTATTAGGTTAGATGTTAAAATTGATGTTTCATCAAAATAAATCATTTTTGTGGTGAATGTGTGCTGCCCTAGGGCTGAAAATGCAAGTTTTCCTTGAAAAGTGATGGCTTTGAAGTGCTTTTCAATGAATTATTGATGGAGTTGAGTTTGTAAGAATTTAAAATGTCAAGGAAGACCCTATGAAAGTTTTTTGAACCATTTATTTGGTTATCCAAGTTTGGGAATGAAGATTTTAACAAAACCATTGTTTTTGCATTAGAAAAGGAGGTTTTTTGAGTTGGGAGTGTTTCTGGCCGTACAGGTGCAAAATAATTGTGAATTTTGTGGTTTTGGTCCATTTAATTTGCTACCCCAAGTTTTCAAGGTGATTGGATAAGTTTGAAGGGTACTTCCTTTGTTAAATTGACCTCTTTTCCTTGTTTTTCCCATGGCGAGTGTATTGGAAGTCTAAAATGGTCCAAAGGAGTTATATCTGATATTGAAGTATGTTGTGTAAGTCATTAATGGGTGTCTAAATCCATTATTTATTTGGAAATTATTTTGGGAAAGTTGGGTGAAAAGGCCCTTCAAGCTGTTTGGCTGTGTTGGTGGAAAGAATGCATCTAACAAGTGGATTTGTAAGTTATTTTGATTTGCCTTGAAATTTGGGTTGACTATCTGTTATTTGTCATTTCAATTTGATTTCCACCTTGGGTCTACATCAGTAGGCATAACATCAATTGATCCACAATACATACCTTGACTATGAACTTATAACTTCAACATACATGTACCCAATCATGAGCAAGAGCCTTTGATTAATGCTTGGAACATAAATTTTGAATGAATCAATCAAAATAAAATAGTTATTAAATGCATCTCCCAATGAAGTAGAAAGTGAACATCAAACTTGATCCTCTTAAAAACAATATCAAGCAAATCTATGAAGCAACACTATCCTTCAGACATTCTAAAGCGACATCATCTATATTACTTTTATTGTGAAGCAACACAGACAAGGAACACCTTAGCTATCAATTAACAAGAAAAAACTTATGAAGACCAAAATCATGCATCAACCTTTGCATCACATACACCTTTGTCTTACACACCTTTGCACCTTTGACATCAATGACAATAAAATGCCAATGCAACACCTAATGTGCTTATCAATCATCGATCGTTATATTTGCATTGGCCTACAAATATGCAACAACTATGCCTCTCTGAATTTGTATTAGAACATAGAATCACAAAGAATAAAGGTCTGAAAACAATAAAACATGCTATCATTTGATTTATAAAATATAATAAACATCTTGACTACAAAAACTATTTCAGGGAACAACTATTGTTGTATGTTCCTTTCATCAATAACAAAGATACATTGTATCAAGGATTTAAATCAATTATAGAAGCCTATATTTTTCACCAATAAACCATAAAAAAAGCAATTCCAGATAATCATACAATTTCAATAGTTTGTGGGGTGATTTCGAAGAAGCTGCTAAAGAAGTAGAAAATGACTAGGCATCGACAAAGCCAAAGAAACAAAAGACTGCCTCCAATGAGTCTGAAAAATATGATATTGCTATTGATATAGAATGGTTAAAGAAAAGACAACAAACAAATAAAATTGGCATTGGATCCTATACACTAAGAAGAATGCTAAACAAAGAACAAAAGGAAACTGTTAAAGACATTGCCTCGAAAAAGAGACTAGGCATGAAAAAACCAATACAAATTTTCTTGACAGGTGGGGCATGCATAGGAAATACATTTATAGATAAATTAATTTTTGAGATGCTCATTTGTATTTATCATTCTAATCCTCTATCTGATCCATTGAAATAAAAAGAATTGATTTTGACCTATACAAGAAAAGTAGCATATAATGCAAGTGGGTCAACAATACGTTTTTCTTTACAAATGTCTGTCAATAAATCCTCTTACACAACACTTACTAATGAAAACCTCAACACTTTGCAAAAGAAATATGACCAATTATCTTGATGTTGTTTTTGGATGAGGCCTCTTTGATAGGCAGTAGATTCCTACATTCTATAGATAAATGAATGCAATAGATTAAGCATTTATCGACAAAATATTTTAGAGACGTCGGCATGATCTTTTGCTGATCTCTATCAAGCACAACCTATTCTGGATAGCCTTATTTTTGAATACCCTATAATTGATTATCAAATAGTGCCCTGTAGCTTTTGGAAAGATCATGTATAGTGTTACGAATTGCAAACAGTCATGCTTCAAATAAACCAAACATTTGTGACTATTCTCAACAAAATACGACTCAACACACAAGCATTGGGGATATACCATTTCTTAATAACAAATGTCTATGAACAAATCCTATGGATCCAAAATTTTCGTATCTTTTAAAAAAAAAAAAGTTTGTGGCATTGCACAACAAAAAAATACTGTCAATTATTTCTGGTTTGGAAATTATTAGACATAGTTGATGAATACAAAGAAAACTATAGCAATACATCAACACCTATCAACAAACTTCTACAAAAACAACTTGTACTCAAACAAGGTATGCTTGTCGAACTATATGCAAGAAATTACAATATTGGGGATGGTCTTGTCAATGAAGTAGATGGTAATTTTTGACAATACATAGCTAATAACAATGTAGATGTTATTTGGATTTAGTTTAACAACAATAAAATCGGTAGACAACAATCGACCAAATTCCAACATCTATACGTAGGTACAATATCAAAAAAATGGGTGCCTATACTACGAGTAGCAAAATATTTCTCCAACACAAAATTCCCATCACATAACAATATACAAATAGTTTCCTATAAAACTTGCATGTAGAAGAACTATTCATAGATCACAAGGTCTAACACTCAATGGTCTCACTTTTGATCTACTAGAAGTTAAAGCACATGGTCTGGTGTACACCACATTGTCCCGGGTATGCAATATCAATTCATTATACTTATTAAATCCATTGTCAAAACAAAATTTTAGGGTCAAAAGCAAAGTTGTGACCGAATGCACTGAGTCGTGACAAAAGAAAAATGGAAGTTCCAATACAAGAACATCACAAAAATAGGCACATCAATATGTATTGTTTCTTTGAACGTACGAAGTCTACAATCCCATATAGATGACATTGTTAGTGATTATGAATTTATGAAATATGATATAATATTTCTACAAGAAACATATTCATCTGATTCTCATATCATTCAAAAATTAGACCAATTCCTATGCTTTTCAATGCATATTATATATGGTATAATGATATGTATCAAGAAAAAAATATAGATTGCAAAAACAAGCTATTTTTATATTGCTAATGTCGATGCTATACAATTGGAGTTAGTTGAACATAAGTACAAATTCAATCTCATAAATCTATATGCACCACCTTGCACAAGACTTCATGCAATTATTGAGAATATTGCACAAGCAGTGAACCAAATAGAGCTTAAGGACAAAATCATAATTGTTGAAGATTTCAACATAAACATGGAACAAGATAATGCAATAAGGAAAAAATCATAATTGTTGGATATTTCAACATAAACATGGAGCAAGATAATGTAATAACAAAAGAACTAGAAGGATTTTTCCAAAGCAAGAGAATAGATTCCCTTCTTGACAAAAAACAATGCATTTCTAGAATCCTTAATTGACCATGTCTAGTCAAACATTGACATAAAGTATTTTGATATATACAAAATAAATACCTATTGGAGCGATCATTATACAATTACTATTTTTTTGAATGTATGTCCATCAACACAAAAAATAACATAATCTTTTCATGTTTTTATTGACAAGATTCAAGAAAAATGTTTGGTAATTGCTCTAACCTCTATTTTGTTTATAATTTGTATTCAATTGATTTTCTACTAACGTGATTCTTAATTCAATTTCAATACAGATCAGTAATAACAAAAGGAAATAGAAAGTAGGGAAAGAAATGGGTCATGAAAAAAAAGTAACAAATTGCAATAACAAAATATAAATTATTCTGCTTTCTTATTCACTCACTCTCCTTTCATAGTCAATTTGTTGCATAGATCAAACACAGACACTGCTAGAAAAGTGTCGATAGAATATCTCAATGCCTAGAAAACATGAGAGATTTTTGAGGTGGATGTTCTTGTCACGTACAAAACCTCTCTTGAAAAAGCAAGAAACTCAAAAAAAATTCTGTGTTGACCTGGTTGATTACAAAGGAGAAATGACAGTTATAGTCAATGTTATAGGAAATGCAGTGCAAAAGCAAGCATCCATATAATAGGATACAAACTTGGTCCCAAGTCATTGTATGATCACGATGACTGCAAATGTATTTTTCTCTTGGACGAGTCAACTATAATAGACAACATCCCTATAGTTTGTGAGTGATACACATTCATACCCAACACTACAATAAAAATGTTTTTGCATAGCACATACAAATATACAGTAGGTAGCATAGGTATCGTTGTTTTTGGATACAAAAAGACACTGTATCAACAAATTCTAGACATCAAAGATGGAGAAACACAACTAGATAAAGCAGAGGTAAGAGACAAATTTTTTTAGTTATCTGTTTCACATAACTTTATATATGGTAACAATTTTTTTTATTATAAATAGTTAATAATTTCGTTATACACATCATGATAGTTACAAATACATCTTGCATTTGTAGATCAGTTCATGGGAATAGAAGAGCATCTACAAAACAACCAACACCAAATACTTTTGCTAAAGAATATTGCAAGATGGGTCGATGCTAAACCTAGCACTTTGCACATCTACCAATTGACCTTCATAACTCCCCTCAATGATAACAACATTGTAGGTCATTTGCAAAGACTGCTTTGTTCCACATATCAGGTTTTCTTAATGATTTTTTGTTCCATCGCAACTTATGTTTATTGATGTTTTTATTATCCATATCTAACAACATATGTTTTACTTTGTAGGTGTATGGAAAATTTCAAATTACAAACACTTGTTCCATTTCGTTTCAACTTAGGTTATAACCAACCAATTTCAACTACTTCCATTATTGGAGACAATAATGCTCACGGTATCAATTGTGACAAAGAAATAACATATAATTACAACCATTGTCTTAAATGCATTATAATAATATAGAATAATATCAATGTGCACTATACTTTGTAAATAGATATGGTTCAAAAGTTGCTTCCATAGGTCTTTGAAACAAGCTATGAAGAATACTAAGCCAAAATAGTCCTTGCTCTATGACAGTTTCAATATCTTTCTAACATTAAATTGAACGAGGACAATATCATTCTAGAATTGTAGACAACCTAGAATTTGGTAAATCGGCAGTTAAAAATACATAGCCATCATTTTTTTCATAATTTACTTAAAACATGCATAAAGGTGTCAATAACCGTAGATTATTACTAAGACTACTTTTTTCTTTGTTACATTACTATAGCATGAAGCAATGGTTTTGAGCAAAATTTTGTTAGTTCAAAACTTTCTTTGTAAGCTTTTCCTTGTTAAGAGTAAGATGCTCTTCATTACACTTTTGAAACATGACAAATTTTGTTGTAGTCTAAACAAAACCCCTTCAATAGTATTTCCCATCTTATGAGAATATTATTGTATCTTATAACAATATCAAATTTTGGTTCTTAATGTTCTAAAACTGTTGCTACTTTAAATTTCTTAAATTACTTTCATTCTACTGATAGATGCATTCAACAACAAACTATCAAAACAATTTCAAAGCCTTAGTCTTGAATCCTTTTCACACCTCTACAACAACAATTTTGTAGAAAATACACAAATTTGCACAGCCACACAAAGTGCATAATATAATATTCATACTCACATATATTATTATGTAATATATTTATACTATATTCATATATTGTATCAAAACATAATATTATGTTATTTATATTCATGAATTACTGTAAATTAATTTATATATATTATAATATTTATTATTATATAAATAAACATACTATAGTTATCTATAATATACAATTGTAGTGATGGAAAATGTACTCATTTACATTTTCTCACTTTGTTTGCCTCCCATTAATTAATTGGATTTAATTAAGCCTCTAATTGGCCCAATTATGCATTTAAAAGCCTAACTAATCTCCTTTTTTGAAAGGGGAACCTATAATAAACAATTGCAAACATTAATTAAATTGCCTTGGAAATTGAGTGTCCTAGATTTAGGTCCTAGGACCCATTCGCCCAAGGGCGAATGGGTCCTCCTTAAGTTTAGGATCTCAAATTTTAATATGTTTTTGGCGGCATTTTTATTCTTCAAATTCAAATTGTAATTCTCGGCCTTTGATGTTTAATTGTCAGGAAATTAGAAAATTACCTATAAATACATAGTCCTTTTATCAATTCAAAACATCTAGCATTAAGGCAACTTTCACAAGAGAAAAGATTATTGTCAAGAGAATTCAAGAGGAGATTTATTAGTCTTCTACATCAACATTCAAGATCTCAAGCATCATGTCAAAGTTATTTGAATCTATGCATGTTTTTGGAGCTAACATTGTGATGTAGGTTTCAAGAATTCTAGTCAAAATTCAAGCATTAAGATCAACATACAATCAATCCATTTCATGCAAGATCAAGAACTTAGAGAGATGTGTTAGACTTTAGTCCTCTAAGGATCTCCATTCAAGGGTTTGGTGAGTTGCAACAAGCTAGTGTTCATTCATCATTCCTTCTTTTTATCATTATTTCATTTCAAGGTTTAATTACCAAAATAGGTTTTGACCAAGGCAAACCCCCATTCACCAAAAAGAAACAACTTTTATCTCTTGTGTATGTGCAAAGATTAGGTTGAAGAAAGGATTGGAATTGAAGATCTCAAAAGTTCAAAATTGCAA
This sequence comes from Sequoia sempervirens, assembly GCA_007258455.2. Lineage (NCBI taxonomy): Eukaryota > Viridiplantae > Streptophyta > Pinopsida > Cupressales > Cupressaceae > Sequoia > Sequoia sempervirens. The sequence continues at coordinate 26,494 of VDFB02008419.1, forward strand.
TTTAGTTGTCAAGACCACGAAAACTTAGATCCCAAATTTATGTCCAACATTTTTGCAATGAAACCTATGGGAAAAGGCATCTCAGATCCATCACTAAAGGCTCCCAAAAATTGAGGAAACGTTCTGTACAAGGACTCATTCACCATTTCTAGATGCTTAATAACCACTTTTGGTGAAGGATACACAGTGTCTTACCTTTCTCAAATTTTCTAAATTTTTGTTATTTCTACTAGAGTTATGTTGTATATACATGATTTAGGTCTTACATTGCATATTTGAGTCCATTTACTATTTTATTTTCATCTCCCAAAATTGTTGTTTAGGCAGATTTTACCTTGTCCTCTATCATAAGAAAATCTACAAGATGTCCAATTGGGTTGACTCACCTAGGGTTGAAATCCAATCCTACCATCGGGGGATCTCATTTTCTAATGAAATAGGAGAAAGATAGGTTCATTACATCCCATTTTTAGTAAATTATTGGTGAGCCCCCACTTGATGAACCCGTCATTTTTCACCATTTCATTTTGATGAACCTATTTTTCTTTATTTCATTTTGGTCAACCCGACATTCTTGCACTATAATTTTTTTGATTTGGAGTTCATTAAAACCCTAGATCTAGGATTTTCAATAGTTTTCATTACATTGCATTAGTTTGCATTTCATCTAGGATTTCCAAAATTTCATTAGTTTTCATCTCATTTAGGGTTTTAAATTTACATTTTACATTGTTTAAAATCTAAAAAATCTAAAAAATTGCATGTATATTTCATTGATTTTGCATAACTTACTTGCATATTAGTTTATTTTCCATCATCTAAATTCATAAATTTGGTAAAAATTGCATTTCAAAAAGTATCACTTTGTTCATCATTTACCACTAATTTCGTTTGCATTAGGACACCTAAATCTAAAAAATTTTGTCATTGAAACTACAGTCTGCAACTTGAAATTGAGAATTCAAACATTAACTTAGAAATTCAATTTTTGATTTTTTAGATCCTTGACCTAGGACTCCTTCACCCTATGGTGAATCAGTCCTTGTACAAGTGTATTTTCAAAATTCTGGGCATTAATTTGTCTCTATTTGCTCTTTTTTTTTTTGCTATTAAATCTATATGTTTTAGTTTCAAAAATACAAAAATTATGTACTTTCTCGCATTAAGTTCAATTGGTCAAATTGAGTGCATTATTTGAAATCAAAATTGGTATTAAAAGACATAATTTTTTAGGTGTTTGCGTAGCATAATCAGTAGATTATCTTGTTTCAAATCTGAAAATTTTAAAATCTTTTGACATACTTGCATTGCACTTCATACTTTTGGGTGTTTATTGCATTTGCTTAGTGCCCTTTCTCCATTTTCGGTGCACTTAGGTTTGGTGAAACTTGTATGAGATTCACAACCTAGTGTCCTATTACCAATACTTTAGTGAGATGTAGTTCAAGACTCATGGCATCCCACACTACTAAATCTGTCATGGATCTTGAGTTTTCCAACTCTTTCACTCATAGTGTTGATATTAGTCAACCCATTATGGACCACAGTTTTGATAACACATTTCCCATGACCACCCTACCCACAACTAGTGTGACTGATGTTGACACAATGGTTTCTAATGTCCCTAAAGAAAATGTAAAATAAATTGATGAAGCCTTAGAAAAATTACAAAACCTTGTGAGTGTTGAATCCGTTGCTAGTACTGCGATTCCTATCATAGATAACATGAGGAAAATGCTTGATAATGAACAATGGATATAAATCTTATGTAGCCTAGATTATATCATTAATGATCACATGCATGGTAATGAGGATGATTCTATGGTCAATTTCATTGACATTCAACCTCGTAAGTTCCAAACCAAAATGTCTCTTTACATTGCTTTCTCACAAAATGACATAATCAAACACGCACCTGATGGTCCTGTTTACATCACTGGAAGAATCAATGCAGACCTACTAATGGGATATTAATTGATCCTGGGTGTGTAGAGAATGTGATCACTAAGGAATTTTTACTTGTGCATGAAATTTATCAAGATTCTTATGAACAACCAAAAGCATGGATCGAAACACATAATGGTTTGCTTGCCCTATGATAGGTTCGATCACTCTTCTTTTAAAAGTTGGACCAAAAAAATTGAATGTTTCATTCTCCATCATCCCGTCATCGGACCAATTTTGTATGAAGCTTGGTTATCCATGGCTACACTCCATGGATGTTGTCTCATCGGTAGTGCATAAATGCTTAAATTTTCCATTTGGAAATGACATCTTTACTGTGCATCATAGCGGCTTTAACCATGTGTCTTCCCATAGGAATTTCTCATTAAATTTATTTTGGCCCAAACCTATGGAATCTCTTAAGACTCATGAGGAATTCTTTTTCAAATCTTATCAAAAGTTCAAGGCAAAGTGCATATTAGAATTATCCCCTAGAAACGTGTCTCAACCCATGATTGAAATAAAATTCCAAGTAACCAAGACCAATCCATGACAAATTCTCTTCCTATTTTCTATAAAAGACCAAGAGATAACCATATAAGTCTCATTGTTCCTGCTAAGATCAAACAAGTTTATAAAGCTAAAGATAAAGTGGTTGAACAACCTTCCATGGTTCCTTCCATTCCTCCCTTGTGGGAAGAAAAGAAACATATGGTTGATAAACCCACTCCTACATAATCACAACTTGAAAACCATGCAAGAAGAAATAGAAATTCTAAAGAGAGTAGGCATAGACATCATGCTATTTATTGTAAGTTAAAAGAAGAGAATACAATAGAAAAAAACAAGATCAAAATTTAACTTAAACAAAACATGATGATCCTCCACCTTCACTATAACAAACACATAAAACATATATGGGTATTGTCATTAGGCCTCCTGTTATGCTTAACTTGGATGATGATGAGATTGCTAAGATTGATGAGGAAGTGTATAATGAGCTAAATTTATTATTTTCCTTTTCCATGAGCTTAGATGATAAAAACCATGATGATCCTCCTAACAAGAGTGACTCACCATGTGTTGAAATTGGTGATGCTCCTAGTACAACACTTGTTATCGCTTTGGCTAGTTTTCCACCTTCTGCATATGATGAACAAGATTGGCATGTAGATGAACAACTATAAGTTGACTCGCATGTGTCATACTAGTCTTTTCTTTGTTTCCTTTTCATGTTATTTGTGATTGCATGTGTGTAATGTGATCCCTCGTATAGTGATTCTTGACATGTCTTTATATGTTTATGAGCCTACTTTGGATGACCCTTGTCACTCTGTTGGTGTAAGGATATAAAGGAAGCAAATCTATCATGACATTCTTCTATTTGTATCTCCATTCTTCTATATGTCGTAAATCTTCACCTTTGTCTTTTTTTTCTTGTGTTTTTCTTTTGGGGATGACACAAGGCATTGAGACATTTAGGTATCTTTGTTGGTGTGAATAAATTTCTTGTAACTAGTTAATTCACTTATTAGGGACTTAGGGGACATATTCACATGTTAAATTTACATAAGTCCTAAGATTCTTTCTAGAAGACTTAGTTGTCATGCCTAGACTTCATCATTTCCTAGGTAGCTATGATAAGTTGTCTCATATCATAAGATTAAGACACTTGTAATAATATTATGACATATTATGTCTCACCTTGACAATATAACCAAGGGTCTCTCACACATTGTAAATCAACTCCATTAATTCCTTTTGCATTCATTGATAGAAATACAATTTATTCTTGTCATATTGATCTTCTGAGCATTTTGTGCTTTTAATAGGCCTTTAGATCTTGGGTGGCTATCACCATAGCCAAATCTTACATGGTATTAGAGCGAGTTGAGTGCCTTTGGTTAGTATTTTAGGAGATCTTGAGTGCAAATATTGTATTTTCTTGAAGCATTGAGTATGCTCTTCTCTTGCATCTTTGGATGATCTAGAGAATCAGAAAGGTGTGATAAAAATACTAGATTCTGGGGGGTTCTTTCTTTGGCTTTGTATTTTAGGTGCATTTTGGGAGCTTTTTGCATAAGATCTGAGCTCACCATTGCATCTGGAGCATCAAAGAAAGTCAGATTTGCCTTTTGTTTCATCCAAGTTGGACATTGGAGGCCAAATTTGTAAGAGTTTGAAGTTGGGTGACAGTTGCCATATCCAAAAGGTAGCCATATTTTCAGAGCACTTTGGGTCAAAGCCAACCCTCCCATCGTACTCAAAAGGCTCAAAAACCTTAAGATCGACTGTCAAATCATTGATTTTGAGCAAATTGTTTTCAGAGGTAAAAATTTTTAGCAGGCTGGCCGTACGACCCTACCTATGCAGGGACAACTTTTAAATTAAATATATATATATATATATATTTTTATTTGCAATTTGAAAAAAAAAAAATCATCAAAAATTTTTTAATCACTTTTCTTAAGTAAATTATCATCATTTTCTTATAAATAAAAAAAAAGTTAAAATTTTATTTTTATTTATTTTATTATGTACCTAGAGGGTACCCGCAGTATGAGCCTTGCAAGGTCTATAGACCACAGGTGGTAAGGGTACACACCACAACCCAAGCTGTGATGGAAAGGCCCCCTTGTCACCTTTTTTTTAAAGTTTTTTAATAAACTTTTAATATATATATATTTTTAAAGTTTTTTTAATTAAATACTTTTATAAAAATTTTAAAGTTTTTAAAAAACAAAACTTTTTTGATTTTTTCTCTAATTTTTAATTAATTTTTTTAATAAATAAAAAGTTTAATAAGTTTTTCTTTAATGTTTAAATATTAAAGATTTTTAATAATTAAAAAAAATTTTCTTTATTATTTTTAATAAAGTTTTTATTTTAAACAATAATGATAATTTCTTTATTAATTTTTAATAAAGTTTTTTCAAAAAATTAAATAATTTTCTTTATTATGTTAATAATAAAATTTTTAATAATGGTTTTAAATTAAACTATTTTAATTAAGTTTTTTAAAAGAAACTTCACTTTAATAAGCAAACCTAAAAAAATCGTTTGCCTAACGATTGAGCCTTGTCATGCACCATCCGCTCCTCCAACTGACAGCCAACAGGGGCTAGTTGCTCTTACTATCATCCAACTAGGGGGCATCTTTCACAGTCATATGCTTCAGGGCACCTTTTGGTTGGCTTCTTCATCAAAATTTCTAGATTTGCATCATGATTATTGTAGTTCTCCTCTTCTAATGTTGTAATTGCACTAAAATAAAGTGCCACAATCTTGCTATTTTAGTGTACTCTATTGTATTTCATGCTTCTTTGAATTGATCTATGTATCCAGTATTAGTTCCTATATACATAGCGAATGCAGCAGCTGGTTACCCATGCATTTTGGTGTGATGGACTATATACCATATAGACACTCCTACTATGGAAGCAATCTACTTCTATTCATAAGTTAGGTTCTACATCTAGAGACTTGGTACCTGTCTCCAATTGTGATAGGGATATACCAATTTGTTAAGAAAGTGTCCAATTGATACTCGTGCAGTTGTCTCTTGATTATGGCCTTATTCCTATTGCAGTGTGGATTCATATATAGTTCTTCATCAAAAAAATTTGTAGTTACTCTTGAGTTGATCGTTTCAACTCAACCATCATTTATGATGGAATCTTTTGCAATGGTACCTGATTCTTTCTATTAGTGCTTGTCATAGTTTGGCATTCTTTTGGAACAACATTTGGAGGACTCATCATCATCTTTGGTCGCTTGACATCAGTCTTCACATTGTTCTACATTGTCCCCTTCTTCAATCAAGATTAGGGACTCTTGACAATGTGATATTTGAGCCAAGACTCACCATTGAGGGGGGGTCACTTGACCTTCTACATTCTCTTATGGGGGGACTTTTTTCTCACATGAGGTTTTGTACTTCTTATCTTTTTGAGAGAATTTTTCTTTTTTTTTTTTTCTCTTTTTTAGGGAGGAGTTTTGTCCCATTGGGTTTTCTCCTTTTCCTCAGTCATGAGGGATTGCATTACATTTGTACATGGGTACCTAACATGGCCTTGTAGTCGGGACCCATCTTTGCATCTTGGTGTCATTTGCATAATAATCTTCTCCTAAGTTGCACTTAAGGGAGTGTTGGTGTATATAAATGTCTTGTACCTAGTTAATTCACTTACTAGGGACTTAGGGGACATATTCACACGTTAAGTTTACTTAGGTCCTGAGATTCTTTCTAGAAGACTTAGTTTTCATGTCTAGACTTCATCATTTCCTAGGTAGTTATGATAAGTTGTCTCATGTCAAAAGATTAAAGAAACTTGTCATAATATTATGAAATCTTATGTCTCACCTTGGCTATATAACCAAGGGTCTCTCTCACATTGTAAACCAAATCCATCAATTATTTTTGCATTCATTGATAGGAATACAATTTATTCTTGTCATATTGGGTTTGATGTCTTTCAAGAGCACGATCTTTCTTGGCATATGATATTCCTACTCGTGGTAATGCTACAACTTGCTTTCCCTAAGTTGTGAATCTTTTATCCTCAACTAGTTCTCTCTTGGTGATGTCAGGAATGATGTTCCCTAAGGTGATACCTTTCATGAACTAAGAAAAAACCCTTAGAATATCTTATTCTATTGTATTTAAAATCTTTTCATGGCCACCAAGCATAACACAACTTACTTGCCAGTTGAGCCTTTTTATTTTTCATGAGTGTCTAACATAATGCAACTTGCTATCCTTATGGAACCTTTTTGTGTGGTGCCTTATCAAATTTATTAGGAGGTATAACTTTTGGTATGGTTGATGTATGGGAGCCTGTAGACCTAACATGACTTTCCCATCAACTACCTTTTTGGGGCTCACCTAGTGGACAACAAATTTAACTAGTCTGTGTGAGTATATTTTGTTTGCATAGTGGACAATGGGTTTCCACTTGTGAACATTTTTTGGACAAACAACTAAGGCTTGATCCATACCTATTGGAGAAATAGTTGAGGCTTGATCCACCCTTTTTTCTTTTCTTTTTGCATCAATTTTGGGCATTGTATGCTTGCGTATCTTGTCTTGCTGATGTATATCATACATATATGTGTGTTCCTTTGTGCTTATGTTGGTTTTCCATGGGATCTTGATCTCAGGGGCTTGCACAACCTTCTTGATCTTCGTCATTATATCTCACTAACATTTGTGCACTTGGACCCCTCTTGATGCTTATTTGTCTACTTTAGTGTGAGTTTGAGCATAGGGCTCATCCTCTCACTAAAGTGGGGGCTAAATGTAGTGATGAAAAAATGTACTCCCTTACATTTCTCACTTTTTTTCCTCCCCTTAATTAATTGGACTTAATTAAGACTCTAATTGGCCCAATTATGCATTTAAAATCCTAATTAATCATGTTTTCAGAAAGGGGGACCTGTATTAAACAATTACAAATGTTATTTAAATTGCCTTGGAAATTGAGTGTCTTGGATCTAGGTCCTAGGACCCATTCACACAAGGGTGAATGGGTCCTCCTTAAGTTTAGGATCCTAATTTTTAATGTTTTTGGTGACATTTTTATGATTCAAATTCAAATTGCAATTCTCAAACTTTGAAGTTTAATTTTTGGGAAATTAGAAAATTACCTATAAATACATAGTTTTTTTATCAATTTAAAACATCTGGCATTAAGGAAACTTTCACAAGAGAAAAGATTATTGTCAAGAGAATTCAAGACCAGATTTATTAGTCTTCTACATCAACATTCAAGATCTCAAGCATCATGTCAAAGTTATTTGCATCTATCCCTATTTTTAGAGCTAACATTGGGATGTAGGTTTCAAGTATTCAAATCAAAATTCAATCATCAAGATCAACATACAATAAAGCCATTTCATGCAAGATAAAGACCTTAGAGAGATGTGTTAAACTTCAGTCCTCTAAGGATCTCCATTCAAGGCTTTGGTGAGTTGCAACAAGCTAGTGTTCATTCATCATTCCTTCCTTTTATCATTATTTCATTTCAAGGTTTAATTACCAAAACAAATTTTGACCAAGGAAAATCCCCATTCACAAAAAAAAACATTTTTTTCTCTCTTGTGTATGTGTAGATCTTAGGTTGAAGAAAGGATTGAAATTGAAGATCTTAAAAGTTCAAAATTGTAAAAGCTGTCAAAGTTGTCATAAAAAGTTGTCAAGACTACGAAAAACTCAGACCCTAGATTTATTTTTGACATTTTTGCAGTGAAACTTGTGGGAAAAGGCATCTCTGATCCATCACTAGAGGCTCTCAAAAATTGAGGAAAATTTTTGTACAAGGACTCATTCACCATTTGTAGATGTTCAACATCCACTTTTGGTGGCGGGTGCACAATGTCTTACCTTTCTCATATCTGCTAAAAGTTTTTTTTTCTGCTAGAGTTATGCTTCATATACATGTTTCAGATCTTACACTGCATATTTTAGTTCACTTCGTATTTTATTTTTATCTCCCAAAAGAGTTGTTCAGACAGATTTTACCTCATCCTCTATCATAAGGAAATTTACAAGATCTCCAATTGGGTTGAATCACCTAGGGTTGAAAGTCAATCCTACCATTAGAGGATCTCATTTTCTAATGAAATAGGAGAGAGATAGGTTCATTACACTCCATTTTTCCCATTCTATTTTTAGTAAATTATTGGTGAACCCTCACTTGATGAACCCATCATTTTTCACCATTTCATTTTGGTGAACCTATTTTTCTTTATTTCAACTATAATATGTTTACTATATTGCATTAAATTCCTTATATAAATTAAATTATAATATATGCCATAACTAAAGGTGCATAATATTAAGTGCCAAAGATGAAAATTTACTTGGCATTTTTTTTTATCGAGCCTCAACTTTTATCTATCTATTTTGGTATCTATAGTTGGGTGATCCCACAATAGTGGTTTATAATTTTTGGCCAAACTGGACACTGAAATTATTATTTTTAACTAAATCTTCACATTCAGGCAGCTATAGCGGCTAAACCGTGAAGAATTTGAAGATAATGCAAACTAGAGTCTCATCACATTTTTTCTCTAGATTCTAAAAATATTTTTTTCCAAATTTTTTTTAATCATTTTACACTTCTTTTTCCATCTCCCACGAAAACTATTTTTTTTCAAAAAATAGCATTTTTAAAAAGTGACGTAGACCGTATAATGCATAACTTTTTTTCCATGAAGGATAAAATTCTAATTCTTTCGAATTTAGATTTGTAACTCTGAAATCTAGTGCTTCCACTTGGTTAGATAGTTTTTTATTGAATATTTTTTCTTAATCAAGTTTCAAAGTCAAACCAATTACAATTTCAGACATAGCGCGACCGTATACGCGTAACTTTTTTTGTATATATCAAAATTCAAATTTTTTTTGTTAGATCAAGGACTTCAATATTTGGTGCACTCATATTTTTAAAATTTTTGTTTTGATAATCTTCTATTTTTCCACATGTGCGAACATAGACCTTCATTTTGATGAAAACCTATGTTTAATAAAACTAAAAACAAATACATAATAAAACCAAAACATATTAAGATTATATTTGTTGGATAGCTTGTTCCGAGGACTACCTGATTCCAGTAGGGTTTGTGAAGATTCCTCCATTTTCATCATCAACCCGAGCTTCGAAGTGCCAAAATTTAGGGTTTTTTTGTGTCTTAGAGGAGGGATGAGGAATAAGGGGGGTTCGAGCGAACCCCTAGGGGTTCAAGTGAACCCCTAGGGGTTCGCTCAAACTAGGGTTCATTCGAACCACCCTTTTATAAGGGTTTTTGTTGGCATTTTTGGCGGGAAAGATTTAAAAGGGTTCACTTGAACCCAGGTTCTAGCGAACCCCTAATGGGTTCGGTTGAACCAATATGTTCATACGAACCCCTAAAATCAATATTTTTTCTATGCATTCATTTTATGTGAGTTATCCTTCCTCACTTCAATTGTAAACCACTATTGTGGCTTCACCCAACTCTACCTTTGTAGCTCTTTAATTATGATTTCCAAGAACTTCTCTATTCACTTTTAATAAAATTATTCCATATACCAAAGAATTATGCTTGGCAATAGCCACCTTTCCTATTTATGGTTATTATTATTAACCATATTTGTCTATAAAAAAGCCAACTACTATTTAGCTATCTTATGTATTTATGCTTTTTACTATTATTAGCGACACTTGTCTATAAATACCCCTTCTCCATCCTTTGCATTATTTTAATTGTAGCCAATGGTGAAATCCAAGAATACTATTAAAATAATTATGTTGAAGTTTGTTGGCACTAATTATCCAAATTTCATGATATCTTGAGATTAGATGTTCCTATGTCTATATCCACCCTACAAATTTACTAAGACCAGATTTTTTGACACATGCAATCTAAAACAATTATAGTAGCAATGGTTGATACAATTATCCATAAAAAAATGACAGTTAAAATAAATCTACCGTAGGTGCTACCATGATAAAAAAAAACTATAGATCCACTATCAATAGTCATTTGCAAATAGAAAACAGGCTATGTAAAACAACCAAAATTTCTTTGTCAACATCTTTGAGCATTGTCATCAAGCATATGTCACTAAGAGACATTCACAAAGTATAATGTTACAGAAGAAAACTGTAAAATTATTCAAACAATACTACAACAATATACAATTTTCAAATCTCTCTAGATCAGATTTACCGGACTACATATCTATACAAGCTACTCAAATCTCAAGGTAGGCCTTTTTGTTTCTGTATATAGTAAATAACAATTGTCAAAAGAAAACATTCATTATAATTTCATATATGAAATTTTATTTACAATTAATATTGTACATGGCTTTGACATCAATAACAAATCTTTCTACTCTAACACAAGGCTTTGCAATTCTCATCTGTAATCCAAAAATTGACTCACTTGTGTCATATGAAGAATATAGTCCTCACCAATCATTTTTTGTACTATAAGACTAAACACATTCATGCCATATTCAACCTTGCAAAGACTACCCACACTATAATTCAAGATATCCATATTCAAATTCTTATCATTATTTATTTCCCTAATCATTGAACCAATTATTTCATAGAAATCAACCCTCCACTTAGAACATGTTTTCAAGTTTCCATTGGCTATCCTTATCGAAGGCATACTAGAAACTTCCATCTCTTCAAATGCATTTAGCTGATCAAACATCTATTTTCAATATTTGTTATGATATTGTAGAATCATTTCTAATAAATCAAACCTTCCAACAATATTTGATACACCTTCAACTCTATCACCATCCAAATTTCCATGCTTTGACACTAGTTTCAACAAACCTATTTGCTTAGACCAATTTATTGTAGACACTTTAACCTATTTCCTATTGCTATATGATTTTTCAATATGTCGCTTAATCATCTGTAACTCTCCCATACTCTTTCAATATCACTAAGAATAGAAGTTAACCTATACCGCAACATTTTCTGAACAATATCACAACTTTTTTCATTTCTATTACTTTCTCTACTTTTATTTTCCTTTCTAATTTTAACAATCTCTTCTTTCAGCTTCTTAATCTAAAATTTCAACATATCTCTTTCTTGATACAATATATCTTACCCAACTCTTTCCTTTTCTATTATCAACCTTCCTCCATGTCTGCAATTATCATGCAATACTCTATTTTCTTCTTTCAGTTTTGCAATTTCAGTTTCCATACTACTAATAATAGATGCCATGCCACAGTCATTCAAAAATGTTGAAAAATCCAACAATTGATGCCTTACTGATGCAGGAGCATCCTTGGTTCTTGGAAATCTTGCATCAACCAAAATGTTTTCATTTCAGTTTTGTTCTTGTTCAATTAAAGTTGGTAGATTCAATGTTTCATCATAGTTGCTCACCAGACCCCATGGATCTATGTTTTCATCATGGAAATGTTCATTTTCCTTATTCCAAGATTTCAGATTGATTGGATCTTTTTCTAGCAAGTTATCACTTCTGGATTAAGTGGCAGTTTCTTGAACTGACACTGGAATAGTTTCAAACCTAACAACTAGTTTGATCTCTTGTGGATCTTTCTCGTAACTTGTGGATCCTTGTGAGGTGTTTAAAATTTTTCTATGGAGTGTCCCCAACTTTAATTTAGGTCCACACTTCATCCTATGCACTTGTCAAGGATAAATTCAAATTTGAGGCCGACCTATTTCATGTACATGTTACATTTTCCTTCATTGGAGACTGTAATGATCTTTGGCTGACGTGAAAGATTCTAGATCTTTGAATGTGATATAAATAATTGTAATCAATCATTAGGAAAGCAAGCAGATTAATATAGGGTTTGATATGTAATATTTCAACTCAAATTAAGGAGCATATAGGAATATTGCATTTTGAGCATGTTGTATCAGGTTTGTGAGCATAATCTGTAAGCTCAAATGTTGCCAACTAATTGTAATAAAAAAATTTGATAACATGAATATTTCAATCTACATTTGCCTCCATATTCCATGTTGCTTCTATTGTGTAACTCTTGCTGCATGGTCTAGAATGTTCTCTTTGAGGACTCTCCTACCGTGTCTACACCAGATTGGTATTAGAGCAAGGTTCATTCCGTGAGAGATTGTTAGAGTTTGCAGAGTCCTGTTGAAGATTTTTTGTGGGATGGTAGACTAAGTATCTGACCTGTAGCTATAGAGGACTTGTGTAAAAATGGTGGGAAGAAGAAATGGTAGAGGAAATGGAGCACTGGAAATGCATACCCAACTATGATGGAGATGTTGAGAGGAATTGCTACTAGATTAGAAGCAGTCAAAATGGCTTGGAGGAGAGGTCAACCAATTGATGATGTGAGTGATGAAGAGGTAGAAGAACAGGGAGAAAGGGAAAGAGAAGATCAACCTGGCCTAGATTAGGGAGAAGAGAGGTTCATAAGAGCCCTAACTAGAGAAAATACTAAACCACATTTCAATCCATCGAATTATAGTGGTAAGTTGGATTTAGATGAATTGCTTGATTGGCTAACGAAGATGGAGAAGTATTTTGATTTTGAAGGTATCACCAAAGACAAGAAGGTGAAATTTTCTTGTACAAAGTTGAAAGGACATGCATCCCTTTGGTGGGAACATTTACAAAAAGATAGGCAAAGAAGAGGAAAGGAGAAGATAAAATCATGGGATCAGATGGTGAATAAGTTAAAGATGAAGTTTATGCCTATAGATTATCAGATCAACTTGTTCCAGAAGTTGCAGAATTTGAAGCAGAAGGAGTTAAGTGTGATAGAGTATACTGAGGAGTTCTACAAGTTGAACATTAGATCTAGATATTCGGAGGATGAGATCAAGCAAGTAGCTAGATATGTGAATGGCTTGAGGTCATCTATATAGGATGAGATCAGTTTGATCAAGTTGCAGAGTGTGGAGGAGGCATATCAATGTGCCCTAAAAACAAAAGAGAAGAAAAATAAAAGACATGAGCAGAGACAAAGAGGAAGAAGTAGAAGATTTTAGAGAGGACAAACTTTTATTGGACGAGGAAGAGGATCTTTTGTAGATCAAAATAAAGATAAGGAAGTTATCTAGAATGATAATTCATACCATAGAGATGATGGAAAATCTTACAGGAGAGGAGGATATGGTGGTTATCAGAATGAGGGTTATAGAAAATAGTATTCAAGGGAACTTGTTTTAAGTGTGGAGGAGAAGGACATAGAGAATTTGAATGTAATTAGTGAGAGAAGCAGAAAGATAGAGAATAGTAGAAGAACAACCTTTGTTGAGGAGGATCATGCCAGATCATCTAATAAACCAAAAGATGGAGAAGTGTTGGTGAACAAAAGAGTATTGTGTCAAAGCGAGATGAAGCAGGAACTGGTGCAGAGAAAGAATTTTTTTAAGACCAGATGCAAGGTAGCTGGTAAATGTTGCAAAGTGATTATTGATAGTGGAAGCTCAGAGAACCTAGTTTCTAAAGAAATGGTGACCAAATTGAGACTGAAAATATTGAAACACCCAAATCCCTATCAGATAGCATGGATTCAAGATGAGCATAAGATACTGGTAAGTGAACAATGTTTGGTGAAATTGAAGATAGGAAATTATCATGATGAAGTTTTGTGTGATATCATGCCTATGGATGTATGCCATGTTTTTTTGGGAAGGCCTTATCAGTATGATAGGTAGGCTATTCATGATGGAAAGAAGAACACATATACCATTGTTTCTAATGGGATGAAACAGACTTTGTTTCCATTGGAGGATGTTCCTAAAGTTGAGGTTTGTATGAATGCTAGAGTTTGTTTGGTTGATGGAGGGAGATTTCTGGATGGACTGAGACATGATAACATGTGCTATGCCTTGGTTCCTAAGAAGGCTAAAGACTTGAAGTGTGTAGAAGAACAACCAAAGGAGATAAAGAAGTTGCTAAAAAAATATGAGGAGATCATTTTAGATAATGTACCTGATGGATTTCCACCTATGAGGAGTATAAGTCATTGCATGGATTTGATTCCTGGAGCTAGTTTGCCTAATAAAGCAGCACACTAGATGAAACCAGTAGAGAATGAAGAGTTAAATAGACAAGTGAAAGAGTTATTGAAGAAGGGTTTGATTAGAGAAAGCTTAAGTCCATGTGCAGTACCTGTTGTGCTAGCACCTAAGAAGGATGGAGAATGGAGGATGTGTGCAGACTCTAGAGCCATAAATAAAATCACAATGAAGTATAGATTTCCTTTGCCCTAGATGGATGACATTATGGATTGTTTGAGTGGAGCTAAATACTTTACAAAGATAGATTTGAAGAGTGGATACCATCACATTAGAATTAGAGAAGGGGATGAGTGGAAGACAACATTCAAGACAAATGAAGGTTTGTATGAGTGGTTGGTGATGCCTTTTGGACTAACAAATGCACCGAGTACTTTCATGAGGTTGATGAATGAGGTATTGGAGAAGTTCTTGGGTAATTTTTTGATTGTCTATTTGGATGACATCTTGATTTTTAGTAAGACTAGAGAAGAACATTTTTTGCATATAAGACAAGTTTTGTAGAGGTTGAGAGAAGATCAGTTGCTGATAAACATTAAGAAGTGTACTTTCATGAATGAAGAATTGGTATATCTAGGATTTGTGATATTTGTGGATGGATTGAAGATGGATCCTGAGAAGGTGAGAGCAATTGTTGAATGACCTACACCAAAAAGAATTGGAGAGGTAAGATCATTTCATGGATTGGCTAGTTTCTACCGAAATTTCATTAGGAATTTTAGTTCTATTTGCAGTCCTATGATAGAAACAATGAGAGAAGATAAGAAAGATTTTAGGTGGACATCTAGAGCAGATTGGAGTTTTGAGTTGTTGAAACAGAAGATGACTGAGCAACTTGTGTTGGCTTTACTAGAATTTAATAAGGTATTTCAGGTAGACTATGATGCAAGTGGAAATGCAATTGGAGCAGTATTAAGTCAAGAAGGAAGACCAATAGCTTATTTTAGTGAGAAATTGAATGATGCTAGGAGAAGGTATTCAGTGTATGACCAGGATTTTTATGCCATAGTTCAAGCCTTGAAGAAGTGGAGACATTACTTGTTTCCTAAGGAGTTTGTGTTGTATATAGATCATCAATCATTGCAATATTTGAATAGTCAAGGTAAGTTGAATTAGAGACACATGAGATGGGTAGAATTTTTGTAGAGTTATACTTTTGTTTTGAAACATAGGAGTGGAAAGTCAAATAGAGTTGACGATGCCTTGAGTAGGAGAAGGAATTTACTGGCAGAGATGAGAGTGGGGGTATTAGGTTTTGATTAATTGAAGAACTTGTATGAGGAAGGTCTAGATTTTTCAGAACCTTGGAGAGCTTGTAAAGAACCAGTCTTGGAGGATAGGAGTCAGTGGTTTGATTATTTCATTTAGGAGGATATGTTGTTCAGAGGGAATTGGTTGTGTATACCTCTGAGTTCAATGAGGGATAACTTGGTAAAAGAAAAACATAGTGGAGGATTGTCAGGACACTTTGGAATTGATAAGATAGTAGCATTGGTAAGTGAGAATTACTTTTGGCCACATATTCATAAGGATGTTAGGAAATTTGTATAGAGTTGCAGATTTTTTCAAGTTACAAAAGGGAGTAGTCAGAATGTTGGATTGTATAAGCCTTTGACAGTTCCAGAGAGACCTTGGGAGGATATGTATTTCATACTTGGTTTATTGAAGACACATAGAGGTAATGATTCTATATTTGTGGTGGTGGATAGATTTTCCAAGATGGCACATTTCATACCTTGTAAGAAGACAATAGATGCAATACATGTAGAAGACTTGTTTTTTAAGGAAGTGGTCAAATTGCATGGATTACCTAGGATTATTGTTTCAGACCGAGATACAAAGTTCATTGGTTACTTTTGGAGGACACTTTGGAAGAAGCTAAAGATAGATTTAAAGTTCATTTCTACTTTTCACCCACAAAATGGTGGACAGACATAGGTAGTAAATAGGAGTTTGGGGAATTTGTTGATGTCTGGTTGGAGAGAAGACCGAAAGTTGGGATTTAATCCTTGTACAAGCAGAGTTTGCTTACAATAATTCAGTGAACAAGAGTATTGGAAAGACACCTTTTGATATTGTTACTGGAGCTCATCCTAGATGTATATCAGAGTTGTGCGACATTAATAAGGAAGATAAAAGGAGTGCAGAAGCAGAGGAATTTATAGAACATATGAAGAAAGTGCACACTCAAGTAAAGAAATAATTGGAAGATATGAACCAAAAGTATAAGGAGTGAGAAGATGAAAAGAGGAGACATAAGGAGTTCAAAGTTGGAGATGAAGTGATGGTATATCTAAGGAAGGAAATATTTCCAGTTGGCACATACAATAAGCTCAATATGAGGAAGTTTGGACCTTGTAATATTTTGAAGAAATTTGATTCAGGAAATGCATATGAAGTAGAGTTACCAGATGGCATGAGTATATCACCTATATTCAACATTGCAGATCTACATCAGTACCATTAAGTAGAATTCAGTGAAGACAGTAAATCAAATGAGATAGAAGAGATTTTGGATATTAGAGATGGGAGGAAAACATGTGGAACATAGTACAAAGAATATCTTGTGAAGTGGAAAGGCAGACCAGTGGAAGATTCTTCTTGGTTTTCTTAGGTTGAGGTAGACCGTATTGGTTTTCCTTTAGCTCTAGCAAAGTGAGGGAATCACTTTTCAAATAACCCCAGATGTCTGATGCAGGATCATCCTTGGTTCTTGGCAATCTTACATCAACCAAAATATTTTCATTTCCATTTTGTTCTTGTTCAGTTCAAGTTGGCAGATTCAGTGTTTCACCATAGTTTCTCACCAGACCCTGTGGATCTATGTTTTCATCATGGACATGTTCATTTTCCTTATTTCAAGATTTCAGATTGATTGGATCTTTTTCTGGCAAGTTATCACTTCTAGATTAAGTGGCAGTTTCTTGAACCGACACTAGAATAGTTTCAAACCTAATGACTAGTTTGATCTCTTGTGGATCTTTCCCATAACTTGTAGATCCTCATGAGGTGTTTTGAATTGTTCCGTGGAGTGTCCTCGACCTTAATTTAGGTCCACACTTCATCCTATGCACCTTTCAAGGAGAAATTCAAATTTGAGGCCAACCTATTTCATGCACGCATTACATTTTCCTTCATTAGAGATTGTAATGATCTTTGGCTGATGTGAAAGATTCTAGATCTTTGAATGTGATATAAATAATTGTAATTGATCATTAGGAAAGTAAGAAGATTAATATAGGGTTTGATATGTAAGATTTTAGCTCAAATTAAGGAGCATATAGGAATATTGCATTTTGAGCATGTTGTATTAGGCCTGTGAGCCGGATCTGTAAGCCCAAATGTTGCCGACCGATTGTAATCAATTTTTTTGATAATATGAATGTTTGAATTTGCATTTTCCTCCATATTCTGTGTTGCTTTTGTTGTGTAACTCTTGTTGCATGATCCAGACTGTTCTTTTTGAGGACTCTCCTACTATGTTTGCACCACTTACCTCTTTCTTTTTCTTTCCTTATTTTTATATTCTTCTTAGAATAACAGTTATGACATTTTCTAAAAATTGCTTTTCCTCTTCTCTTGTCCAACTTCCCAAATCTAGTTTTCCTAATTGATAATCTTGAGTCGTCATCTCACTCTCAACCTTTTCCACTTTTGAGATAGCAATTTCTACTATCCTATTTCCTTCCTTGTCTATTTTGATACATGACAACCTTCTTAATTTTTTAAATCCGTCTTTCCAGTTCCAATCTCACAACATCAATACCAATATATGTTCTCTCCTCCAATATATATATTTGTTTCTCTTCTTCTCAATAGCCCATGTCAAGCACCCTAGATAGGTAGAATTTATTTTATACTCAAACAAATCCATTATTTGTATGTTTCCTAAAACTTGTAAACCCTCATCCTCCACTGCATCTATTTCTATTGTCAGATATGTGTTATAGATTATAAATTTTGTTTCACTAGATTGTTTTCTCTAGAATTGCCTCCTTTTCTACTTGGCTTTATTCTTTCTCAAGAACTTCAAAGGTGCCAACTTCACCTACAACCCAAACAATAGCAGAGACAATCTTAGATAACCAAAACTCATCAACAATAGAGAAATTATAAAAAATAACAACAAACATTTTGCAAACACCATTTGCACAAAAACAAGACTCACCTGCTGAACGAGACTCTGCAAACGACATAGCTGAAAATGAACTACTTTGAGAAAAAAATCTTGTTCTCTTTCTTTTTTGTAGATGAAACTCTTCCTCACCCTCCTCTTCACTTATTTACAATATGACTGGTTGATCCCTCTCTTGCTTTGTCGATGCACTATGTACACATACACCATTTTAATTGTCCATAGTATCACACAATTGAAATTTTCTCTTGTTTACTTTTTCTTCTTGCCCTATAGCTTCTAGAAATTTCATCATTGCAAAAGGGAATAGCATCCACTTCTTGGAAAATTCTAGAACTCTACCTACTCTATCTTTGATACTTGTATTCTCTACAATAAAGCAATCAACATTACAAATTGGTTGCTTAGATACATTCTCACTATAGTAATCTAGATCTAGAAATTTTCCACTATTCTTTAATTCTTTCGATAACCTTCCAACATTACAATTCCTAATCATATCTACTATCAACCTACATAAATATTTGATCCTTATTTCGTATTCATCTTGGCAATTACACTGGTGATCCTCTAGTTTGAGTTCATGTTTATAGAATGAACCAATAACCCTACTAATTTTACTAGTTGGATCAAATCTACCTCTTGGTTCATTGAATACGTCCATTGTATACAAGTTCAACTCAATATCAAACTCTTTGCATTGTGTATGTTAGCACAAGAATACACACTATTCTTAATAGGGAAAGAGTAAACTTATTTATGTCTCCAACCAATCAATTTATGAACCTCGCTCACTTGCCTGCATACTTCCATTAGAAGTATTCTATCTAATGGATATCTGGACAACTTCAATGGAGCTTTATGAAAACTTTCCACTTTGATATAAGATTTTTTTAAAAAATTGAATATACCAATTACCTAGTTCTTTGACTCTTGCATTGCCTCTATTAACATTCTCTTCACATAGTCACCTTGTAATCCTTAGATACTTGTATATAGAAATGCACCATTCACTGTGCAATAATTATTTTTTATTGACATTCAACTCTAATTGTGGATAGTGTTAATATACTTTTATTTCACCCCCTTGCAAATATCCTTTTGTTTACAGGCTAGGAAACACTTGTTGGGAAGCCAACAAATATACCAAAAATGAATTCATGTAGAATTTTTTGCTAGTCAACACTTTCTTTAGTTGTTTATGTGGGCTATTGCTAATGATACTTGCCCTGTTAATTTTCTTGCCTTCAACTATTGTAAAAATATACATGCACATCCATGGTTCAAACTATATTCCATGAGAATAACCATATACCCTCTTCAAAAATGTGATATAGTCTCTAATATCCTCTGGAAATTCACTTCTTTGTTGCACTTTTTCAATTTTAAGTACTACTTTGCTAAGATTAAGCAAAAGTTGATTGTTCATGAATTTAATGCATGTGCTACTATTCCTATCAAAATAGGCTAATCCCTTTTTGAGGGTAATTTCTTTATATTTTTCACATGAAAATATCCCAAGCACCCTTTCAATCATCTTTGCACTTAAATCAAACACTATTTCACTAGATTCTCCTATTTTCCTACTCTTATCATCATAAAATTTAACACAAGATAACACCAATTTAGGGCACTAGATTGAAATGGGAATTGTTGTTGCCTCTACTAGTCTTGAATTCATGAAAAAGGTGGCCATTATCGCTCTACTTGTTACATACCCAAGCCTGTCTCACAACTCATTAATATCTATGTCTCCTAACTCTATATCTCCAATCTCTACAAAAGGTGAAAATATTTTGGAAGCGGGATAATAACCTTTGTATTGATGCTTCATGTTGTTAACTTTTCCTCTCACATATA
>VDFB02008421.1:0-13794 GCA_007258455.2 Sequoia sempervirens
GGCAGGTGCAAATTGGCCCGCGGGGGCTGAACTGTGGCCGACGGTGTTGATGGGGTGGCGTCGCCAGGATGGGAAGTCCTCCGGTGGCTACTCGGCTGAGTGGCGGTGACACATATCATTTTGAATTGGAGGCATAGTTTTTTGCATAAAAAAAAATATTTTTTTACTTTTTTTTTGCCTCAAATTGCGTGCTAGGGAGGCCGTACGACCCCCAGGCAATTTTTTTTTGCCTTCCAGACCAACTTCACCAAAATTGACGAAACAAAAGGAGATCTTAGGGTTTTTGGCCACTGCGAATGTGATGGTGACCTCCGTTTGTGCCCAAAATACCCTGAAAATCCAGCTATCTCCAGATCTTCCAAAAAATCTCTGAGCTTGAAACCCTCATGGATCTGGCAAACGATGGCCAAAATCTATAAAATAAAAGCCAATCTTAACTTTTTCTAGCGTTCTGAATCCAATGGTGAAGGCTGATCTGATCCAAAACGTTGCATAGATGAAATCAAGGCATGATACCCTTGAGGAATCCCAAACGAACTCTACAATGATTTTCTCAAAAATATGAGAAGGGGATGCAAATCAAGGCTCTGATACCATGTTAGAAACCAAGATTAGACATTGAAACTAGAAAAGCCTTCCACAAAAGAGAAAAATAGAAAAAGAAAAGCTTTGCAAAAATATTGTGCAAAATAATATTATTCAGGAATTCATAATTACATGAGATGATTTGCTTTATAAAAGCAAGTATGCATAACCCTAATCTTATCTTGAGTAACAAGATAGCTCAACAAGATAAGGATGAGAATAATTAACTTAGGAATTAAAATATTACCTAAGTAAAGTTATGCAAGCGTAATTAAATATTAATTACACTAACACCCCCCCATAGGTGCAACTTAGGGAGACTAAAAAATCATGCACCTAAAACTAAGATGAATGCAAGAAAGCATGAATGGGTCCCAACAACAAGGCCTGATCAGGTACCCATGTACAAATGTAATAATGAGTAGAGAAGGAAAACACAGTGGGACAAAAGGTTAGCATGTTAGAAACCAAGATTAGACATGCAAACTTGAAATGCCTTCCACAGAAGAGAAAAACAGAAAAAGCAAAGCTTTGCAAAAAGATTATGCAAAATAATATTATTCAGGAATTCATAATTACATGAGATGATTTGCTTTATAAAAGCAAGTATGCATAACCTTAATCTTATCTTGAGCAACAAGATAGCTCAACAAGATAAGGATGAGAATAATTAACCTAGGAATTAAAATATTACCTAAGTAAAGTTATGCGAGTGTAATTAAATATTAATTACACTAATAGTCTGATGAGGAATGATGCATCCTGTTAAGACCAAAAATAGAGACTAAACTAAGAGATCGACATGACTCAGGATACTCAAAACCGATTAAATCTTATGATACTAGTGAATTTCATTTATTAAGAACCAGCTAGGTAAGGACATACCTTGATGACACGACACAAGAAATGAGAGACAAGACACAAGACTGACACACCCTAAAGACCTAGGGGCTCGAGGGCTGATCAAAGATTAGCCTTGCCTACGAGAAAGTGCAGAGCCCTCATAGTTTGATAAAAGACCATGGATAAAAGCGGAAAGAGGACAATGGAGATGATAGTGAAGGACAAAGACAGACGGATGAAAGCCACAGGGTGGATCAAGTGACCGACCTTGCCTACATTAAGAAGATCTGAGGAACAGCATAGTTACGAAAAAGGCCAGACAAAAAAGGGACAAAGCAGAGACAAACAAAGGGATAGAAAGAGATGGATGAAGCCCAAGGGGAGCTAATCTGATCAATTCATGAGGTAGGTATCTCTGGATACTATAGAACTAACGAGGATATCAAAGACATGACAAGATGAGGCACCATAACATAGTGAATTTGCAAAAGAGCCATAGCCAAGATTGAAAACCTAAGTGAGAACCTGCGACCCGATGGGGACCCTAAGATGGGCGAGGCTGGTATGACATGGACCTTTGTAATTCACATATAAATCCAAAATGGGTCCTATAGAATGCTTGATATTTTAGATTAACATCATTCTTAAATTTTAACATAACTTCCTATCATGTTTATGGACATATAATGAAAAGGCGGATCTGACCTAATGAATGACATGATAAGAAGGACCACAGATGGAAGCGAAGGCTGACAAATGAAAGCAATGACAAATGACACAAGCTCAGATTGGGATAAAATATTAGGATTGTAGATAGTAGATGAATATTGTCCAATGCTCAACCAAAACATACCAAGCAGAGGGTTAGCAGATGCAGATGAAAAGACTGGATCGAGAGGATGCTAGGATTGGATATGAGGATAGGATGGATGAAAGCATAAAGCAACTAGGACGTAAGGTAGATAATGATGAAGCCCTTTATGAATGGCGCATGTTGCCAGGTTTTTACCAAGCGTACTTATCCAAGGTGCCACCAAGGGTGGTTTTCACCATAGGATGAATTATTTCTCTTTACTATTTTTGGATTTTTTTTGTTTGGACTTTTTTGATTTTTTTGTATTTTTTTGTATTTTTTACTTTTTTTGGATTTTTGCAGGTTAGGATAACCTAGCTGACTTAGGTGTAAAACCTTTTCAGGCGCATGATATTGATGGGCTCCTTTGGGGGCTCTCCTTCAGGTGTGGAAAGTATATACACCCCAGATCCATATTTAGCAGTGATGACATAGGGACCTAGCCAATTTGCCTCAAATTTCCCTTTCTTGTCTCGGTCCTGCTAGGTACACTGATCCTCCTTAAGGACCAACGTTGAACTGGTGAGGAAACACCTTCTTGTTGTAGGTTCTCTTAAGATGACTCTAATATGCTTGAAGATGATTGTATGCTTTGATCCATTTTTCATCTAGGAGTTCCAACTAACTGAGTCTTGCAACCTGAGCATCTTCATCACTGATAAGGTTCTTCAAAGATATTATCAATGATGGGATTTTGACTTCAATCGATAGGATGGCATCAATGCCATAAACAAGAGAATATAGAGTGGCGCCAGTGGGGGTATGGATGGAAGTGCAGTAGGCCGAAAGGGCAGGATGGAGATGATGGTGCCAATCTCAACCAGTGTTGTTAACCACCTTTTTGAGGATCTTGAACAAGGTTTTGTTGGTAGCCTCTGCTTGTCCATTACCTTGGGAGTAATAGGGCGTGGACCAACGATGCTGAATGTGAAAGGTTTCACATAGGTGTTTCATGGCCTAGTTCTTGAATGGCTTCCCATTATCTATGATGATGGTGGATGGGATTCCATATTTGCAAAGAATATGGAAAAGGATGAATTTGGATATTTGAGTACCTGTTATTTGAGAGAGTGGCATTGCTTCCACCCACTTGGTGAAGTACTTAGTGGCAGTGATAATGAAAGTGTGGCCATTAGAAGATGGAGGGTATATCTTGCTAATTAAGTCAAAACCCCACTAAGAGAAGGGCCATAGTGCTATGAGAGGCTGGAAATATTGAGCAGGAGCATGTATCAAATATGCATGTTGTTGGCAAGGTAAAAAATTCTTCACGAATTCACAATAGTCATGCTCCAGTGTAGGCTAATAGTAACTAGCTATGAGAATTCTTTTAGCTAATGCCATGCCATTTGAATGGGCCCCACAAACACCATTATGTACCTCTGTTAATGCAGTGTGAACTTCAATCTCATTTAGACACCTAAGAAGGGTTCCATCATACCCACGACAATAAAGCGTATCACCTATGATAGTGTAGCGAGAGGTGCATTGGAGGAAATATTTTCATTGGTTACATGTAAGGTCGAGGGGTAAGATGTTATCATGTAAGTAGGTGTAAATGTTGTGATACCATGGTGACTCGGGACCTACAATGTTGCATACCATTTCGCTCTCAGGGATGTCATAAGCTGGGATTAAGAGTTGTTCGACTAGGAACTCACAGTTTGTTTGATCTTTTGGCATGTTAATTAGGGAACCAATTGTGGCCATTGCATCAACTACTTTATTCTGCACTCTAGGGATTTGCTCGAACTGGATAGAGGTGAAGTACTTTTTGAAGTCATCCACCATGCACTTATAAGGTAACAATTTGTCATCTTGTGTCAGAAACTCATCATTAACTTGTTTGATGATCAACTGGGAATCTCCAAAGACTCATAGGTGAGTAATGTTCGATTGGATGGTGATCTTGAGATTAGTGAGAAGAGCTTCATATTCTGCTATGTTGTTCATGCACGGAAAAGCCAACCTGAATGACTTCGGGATGTAATCACCTTGTGGGGTGACAAACAAGATACCTGACCCAGTTCCATTTTGAGTATATGACCCATCAAAATAGAGTTTCCATGTGGCTGCTTCTGTGACTGTAAGGACCCCTTCATTAGGAAACTCTATTACCAAGGGATAGGCATCTACCAAAGGAGCGTCTGCCAACTGATCTACTATAACTTGACCTTTAATAGCCTTTCAGTCAACATACTCTATATCAAATTTGCTCAATAGCATAACCCACTTAGCCATGCGGCCGGTCAAAGTTGTCCTGGATAACAAATATTTGAGTAGATCAACCTTTGAGATCAGCTTCATGGAATGACTAAGCATATAGTGACGAAGCTTCTATGAACTAAAGACTACATTAGGTATGATTTTTCCATTGGAGAATAATTGAGTTCATAGCCTACTAGGGTCCGACTGATATAGTAGATAGTGCATTCTTTTGAGGACTCATCATGTTGTGCTAGCAATGCCCCCAGTGCAACTGAAGTAGTTGAAATATACAACAAAAGTGGTTTACCTAGAATTAGAGGCATAAGGATGGGTGGATGAGCCAAATACTCTTTGATTTTGTTGAAATTGAGCTGACACTATTGATCCCACTTGAAGGTGGTATCTTTTTTTAGGAGATGAGTGAACGGTTGGCATTTGTCAGCTATTTGAGCTATAAAATGTTAGATGGACTATAGCTTGCCTTGGAGGCTTCTCAGCTATTTTAGATTGCATGACAGAGGCATGTCTATGATTTCCTTGACTTTTGGTAGATCTTCTTGATATTTGCGTTAACTAATTTGATCTTCGTATTTTGTTCACAATGCGTTGTAATTGAGAGCCGTCCGCGGGGATATGATGCCGTGACCAGCGGTTCAAATCCCGGCCCGGCATTATTACGTATTTGGGTAAACAGGCTTTTGTTGGTTAAGAATTTGTGCAAATCCTGATGTTACCATATGATTTAGCAGCTGGCACTATGTTGGAGATCCAATCAGAGTAGTCAATGGGCCTTATGAATCCAACTTCTAATAGTTTTTCCAACTCTTTCTTGACCAACAAAGCTACTTGAGGATGCATTTTCCCGAGTTTCTGCTTGACGGGTTTAGCATCTAGATGGACATCCAAATGGTGTACAACTAGAGCAAGATCCAAACTTGGAATATTTGAGTAGGTCCATGCAAAATTGATGGTGCCTTCTTTGAGAAGTTGGATGATGACAAAATACTCTTCCTCTGATAAGGACTTGGCTACATATGTGATTTTTGGATCTTCTTCAATTCCCAAAATTACTTCTTGTGTTTCTTTGATGAGAATAGATGATCGTTTAGATAGTTGAGTTCCCACAAGGGGAAGATGAACGTCCCCATCTTCCAATGCCTCTTTGAGGTTTTCACTGTTAGATAAACCCTTTATTTTTACTTTTTCTAAGTCAAGAAGCACCTCAGAGAGGTTTTCACTAGATGAACCTTTTTGATTTTATTTATTTTTATTTTTGTGGTTAGGGCATTCATCTTCCCCCAATCCCATAAGATGTACATACATATCCACCGAGGGAAAGGTGTCAATAGGTGTGCTACCATGTAGGTCCCAGTCGATAAGCTCGGGATGGCAAAGGGAAAGGCTAATGGAGTAGATGGATAGGCTATCAAACATGGAGGAAAGGTCCATGTGATCCATGTCATCGTACTCACGTATGATGGATTCTTCTTCAGGTATGTCTTCGAGGAGACCGTTGTCTACACTAATTTTGTTAGAAGCACTAATTGATGGCATAAGACCCTTTTTTTTTGTCATGGCCTAAACCCGAGGATCTTGGTCACACTGGGGTCTCAACAAGTTGTTTCCTTCCTTGCTCTTCTATTCCAAGGCCTCCCCCTTGATAATTATATTTGTCTACTAATTTTGCTGAATAGGTATACATCTCTTGGAAATACTCCTTTAAAGGGGGAGAGTTCAGGCTCCTCACGATATAGCCATTAGCTGATGTCATCTTTTGGTGTATCTTGTCTTAGTCTAGGTGAACGAAAAGTGCTAGATCCCACATTCTTGGAACTCAAGGTGATTGTCTTCTCTTCTTGCTTCGACATTGACTAAGAAGGTTGGCCATATGCATGTGGTGAGGGTGGCATGGTTGCCACATTTAATGTTGTACACATTTGATAGTCACCACACCCCTTGTCGATGATTTAAACTTTGGTAATGGTGGAATCAGATGTGGATGATGGGGTGGATGACATGGTGGCTAGCATGTTAGAAGATGGACAAGATGATGATGTCTGAGGTGGTCCCATTTCTACTCCTGGATAGTAATGAGAATGAGGAAAGGAAGCTTCTAATGCGTGACAATAATCAAATGGTTGAGGATCCGCATGTATTGTAACTTCCATCCCATTAAATGGGAATTTCAGACACTGATGGTACATGGATGGAATGGCTTGCAGGGCATGGATCCATAGATGACCAAGAAGAAGGTTGTAGGGGAGGTCCAAATCAAGGATATGACAGGTAGTGTACTATACAACATGCCCAACCTAGATTGGAGGACAAATTGTCCCCTCAAAATCACGTTCTGCGTTGTCATATCCCTTGATAGTGATGACCTGATTATTTAAGTCAGTGTGGGTGTGTCCCACCTATTTTATGAACTTTAATATGCACAGATTTAGGGCAGAGCCATTATCTACCAAGAACCTTTTCACCTTATGCCAGGCTATAAGGACCTCAAGATGGAGGGGGCAGTTATGGTTGGAATCAATACAAGGCATGTCATTCTAACTAAAGCCTAGTTGATATGTGGTTGAAAGATGTCCTACCAATGCTTGGAATTGTGTAGGATCAATGTCGTTGGGGACGTGAGTATCCTTTAAGGCTTTGGTTAAAATTTCTTGGTGCACAGGAGAAGACTTGAGCAAATCCAAAATGGATATCAGGGGTCTTTCCTAGGTGATTAATAATATTATATTGGGAGCTTACAGGAGGTGGCTGGTTGACGTAGAGGCTCTAGGGACGGTGATATGAGTGCGGCGGGTCATAACAACACATTGTGGGTCTTTTCCTTTTATGTGGATCATAGACACACATGGTTCTACTTGCTCAATGTGCATGATGATTCCATCGTAATTAAATGACACATTTTTGTAACTAATGTTATTGGTAATGTTACCCTAATTAAATTGTTGTTACTCAACCTTGGATTTGCATTTGATGTGCTAGCTCCTTGATTATGTTTTGGGAAGGTGTTTTGATATATTTGAAGCTGAGCATTGGACAAAGGGGTCTGGTTGGCATCCACATGTATATCACCCCAATCTATAAGATCCTGGATGTAGGTTTTTAAGCCTTGACACTTATTTAACGAATGCCCTTTGATTTTATGGAAATCACAATACTCATTTTCTTTATACCAGGCTGGCTTGGGTTTGGATTCATCAAGAGGCTTGGTCAGAGGATATGTGATCAGGTAATTAGCCTGAAGAAGCCTATT
This sequence comes from Sequoia sempervirens, assembly GCA_007258455.2. Lineage (NCBI taxonomy): Eukaryota > Viridiplantae > Streptophyta > Pinopsida > Cupressales > Cupressaceae > Sequoia > Sequoia sempervirens. The sequence continues at coordinate 7,755 of VDFB02008421.1, forward strand.
GAACATAGCACTTAAGGGCTCTCCTAATTGAGTGAACTGACGTTTGTGGTTCCCTTGATTATTCTAATTAAACTGTTGGGGAGGGCGAGGTGCCCCCTATGGCACTAATATGGCATTAGGAACAAATGGTTGATTAGAGACTTGTTGTTGTCTCTGAGATGTGTTAGCTACTTGAACATGTTTGGTGTCAGTGACACCATCATTGAAAACATTCTTATTCTTGTTCCAGTAGTGAGGTTTATCCCTGGATGACTTTTCCTTATCAGGATTAAAATTTTTGACCAGCCCCTTAGCAATAAGTGATATCTCAAGGATAGGACCCTTCTCCACTATCTTTGCAAAAGTTGTGACACAGTGTAGCTTAAAATTATGCGCCATATCTGGGTAAGAGTTTTTCGACGAAAAGGGTGACCATGTCTTTTTCTCTGAGCGGGGATTTCATCCGACCGACCAAAGCATGCCACCTTTGAAGGTAGCTTGCAAAAGTATCTCCCTTACGTTGTTTCTCTTTCAGGAGGTCCAAAGTATCAATATCTTTCTCCAAATTAAAGGAGAAATGGGAGACAAACTTTTCTGAAAGATCTGCAAAAGACTTGATGGATCTCTTCTAAAGACCCATAAACCACTCAAGAGCTATCCCAGTTAGACTCCTTGGAAATAATCACAGGAGATAATTATTGTTGTGTTGGACTTGTTGACAATGGGAATATAACTCCTGAAGATGGGTCTTGGGATCTTTAGTTCCTTCAAATGTACTTATCAAATTTTGGCATCTTGAAATGCTTTGGGAAATGAACCAATGAGATTGAGGGATCAAATGGATAGGGAAAAATGTCTTCAAACTTAAAAGATTGTTTGCTAGTACCTACTTGCAATTCTTTTAATGTAGCTTTGACTTCTTCCCACTCTTTATTAGCAGGCATTGAGGGAGTTGGATTAGATAGATTGGATTAATTGTAGGGAGGAAATTGCTGGTAGGATGAAGATGGAGCTGAAGCGACTTGGTCGTAAGCAGGTGGAGGTGTATATGGAGGTGTCTGCTGATACTGATTGGTATAGGTGGACTGCGGTTGTGGATTGACGTAAGATTGATAGTAAGATGATGCATTTTGGTAATATGAAGTGGAGGCCCCTTGCTGAGATGGTGGTTGTTGTTGATAATAAGAGGTGGAGGGAGCACCCTATTGGTAGTGTGGAGGAGCTTGGTAGTATGACAAGGTGGAAGTGCCTTGTTGATATGATGGTGGCTACTAGTAATAAGAGGTGGAGGGAGCACCCTGTTGATAGGGTGGTTGTTGTTGAGTGCAATACGGGTTGGATTGGTAATCGTAAGTGAGATTTGGCTATGGGGTAGCATACAAAGGTGGTTGCAGATTGGATGTTTGATAGTAAGGATTTGAATGCAATTGCTAAGGGTTGGTGTAAGACGATGGTTGCTGAGGATTTTGATGAATAGGATTGGGGTTAGGATTTGAAGGATTAGCATAGACGACATATGTGCTTGATGGATGATAAAGGTATTGTGTAAGAGGATTGCATTGCATTTGTGTGGGAATTTGAGTATGTTGGGGTGGTTGTTGTTGATGCGGTGGCTGTTGGAAGAGAGGGTGAGATGGGATATGTTGCTGCTGAGGGATTGGTATGGAAGCACGTTGAGGTGGTTGTTGAGGCTGCGATGTAGCCTATGTTTCCTGATGAGGAGGTTGTGTGGGAATAGTAGTATGTTGTTGCGAGACTGGAATATTTTGTTGTGGAATTGGGATGTTTTGTTGCAGAGGTTGTTGGTGAGGTGGTTGAGATGGAATGGCAACATGTTGGGGGGGTGATTATGATGGGATGGTAGTGTTTTGTGGTGGCGATTGCAATGAAGTAGATTGTTGTGGGTTAACCTGAGGTTGTTGGAATGCAGGGATGTTGCCTTGGGGCGGTTGCTGAGATGTAAAAGGCGGAAATAGTAGGTTTGATGCAAGTGTAGCTCCCAGAGGTGGTGGAAGTGCAAGAAAAGGATTGCCCCCAGTGTTGATGGGTGGTTGACCTGGTTGATTGGGTGGAAGAGGTGGTGCAGATGGTACGGGGGTCAAACCTTGCTGGTCTAACATGGCAGGTGGTGGAGGTGAAAGATTCTATGGCATACCATAAGAAAGGGGATCGTTTGGATCAGGTTGTGCTCTTGGGATTGAAATCAGATTCTGGGGAACGTTAACAACTTGATAAAGCATAACATTCCTGAGCCCAGGTTGATACCAATTGTCTATGGGTGGACCCTTAGGGACATACAAATTTTTGGGAATGTTCTGTGAATTTTGGGGGTCTTGAGACACTAGAGGAGGTGGAGTGTTTCCATATTGGGTCATGTCAAAGGTAGGTGTCGGTTTGAATACCTTTAAGAGAAAAGCGGCAAGGATTTTATCTTCATGCTCGTTAAGGAGGCGATCTGTCATTTGAACAATGATGTGATTGCTAAGGTACTCATCGACGATGACTTTAGGCTAATTGACCATGTTCTCATCGCCAGGCAATGAAGTGTTTTGCACATTGATATTGGATTGTGATGAGGCACCATTTTTGGAATCCTGAGGGATGTTAGGATGGGAACCTTGACCTTGTTGTTCAACCATTAGTTTCTTTTCCTGTGATCGGGTTTGAATGGGAATAAAAGTGCAAAAATACTAGATGAGCTAAGATGATACTACACTCTAAGATGCAGTGGAAGGATGACCTAAGTGATGATTATAGGATTGATTAGACTGGATGAAGGATCAACTGATTGGATGATTGGATGAGGGATATGATTGGATTGGATGAGATCAACTGATGAGATAAAATGATCGTTAGGACTAGAAGATTGATTAGATAGGATGACGAAACAAATTCTAAACCAATTTCAAAGATTGAACTAGGTGACACAAGGTGCTGATTGATCAAATTAAAGGATAGATGGATGATTACAACACCGAATCCACCTCAAGATGGAACTGGATTGATTGGGTCATAGATGATGACTGACTCAAGACGAATGACGATCCTAAGTAGATAAAGATGATGACGATCAAATTTAGAAACCTAAGCCAAATTGGATAATAATCTCTAAAACAAATTTTAGGGGATTTAGATTGATGAAACGATGATGGATATGAAATCTAGAGATATTCTAAGAATGTGCAGGATCATCATGGAAAAAACAAGCCCTTAAGTGGCGAAAAATTTAGAAAAATCAGAGTTAGGCAACTTGACATAAAAATTTGAATAAGTTATTTATATTATTTCAAAAATATATAAGAATATAATTTGTAGCATATTGAATGTAGTTTCTAAACTACAAGGTTTATTTAAAAAAATAAAAAATATATTTAGTGAAAATTTGAAATTTCAATGTAGTAGTACTTAAATTTCAGGGAAAAAATAAGAAGTAGGTGTCTGTTTGACCACCCTAACCACAATAAAATAATAATATTTTTTAATAATATTTTAGATATAAGTAGAGGACTCATGTACGGATGTGATGCATATTTTTTGTATTTTTTTTCCAAGTAAATAATTAATTATGAATTTTTTATTACAAATTTTAAAAAAATATAAAACTTCATTGTAATCTAACCATAACAGTCAAAAACTTCATGAAATTGTGTTATTATTTTTAATCTTATAGTATACAAGGGAAGCATGAGATGTGACACATGTTTTACGATTAAAAATGTGATATATAAATGAAAGCATGAATATTTTTGTCATGACCTATCAATTGGGATTGTAATTCAAATAGAAAATGAATAATAATAATTTATTAAATTCAAAATTATGGCATAATTTATATTGGTGGAGGAAGCCAGGGAGTATCCTTTAAAACCCTTTTTGTTTCATCGATTTTTGAATTAAAAATTAGATGATACCTACACATACCATCATATAGCCACTTTTTGGCCCATCATGATCCACCGCATACACGCCCATGCACACATATGATTTGGATGATGAATGGATGACCTTTGGAAAACACAGATGGGCTAAAGTGAGGATTGCAAATGAACGGAAGATGATAAAAATTGTTCAATCATGAGAAATGACTTGGAAAACAACAAGCTTTTACTTTCCCAAAGGATTCACATTCTGGAATTTGTATGGGAATGGTGCATGCTTTGTGTGTATAACTTAGCCTCTTTATGTTCATTTTCCTATCAGTGAAAAAATCACCTGTGTTTAGCAAATTTATTTTCCTATCTAGGGGGTCAAATTCGCCCAAATCTCAAGGGGACATAAGAAACAGGCGAATTTGAGCCTGCAAAGAAAATTCGTCTTTCTGGGAGGGCTCAAGAAATATGTGAACCTGCAAAGAAAATTCGCCTACCCAGAAGCAGGTTCGCCCAAATAGATAACAAATTTGCCCAAAAAGTAGTGACAACTTCGCCTAAACCTTGACAGGTTCGCTCAAAACGAGGCCAGGATTGCCTAAACTTGTGGTAAATGGGTGAAATTGACTTGTAAACTTGCCTAATGGGGTGACAAATTTGCCTATTTCTTGAAAGGTATGAAGGGGAATGAATTCGCCTAAAAATGAGATCGCCTGTTGAAGGAGAAAATTTTCCCAAGGATATGGAAAATTCACCTATCCTCAGAGAACGGGCAAATTTGACGGAAAAACAAATGGATAGACCAACTTGGACTGACAACAAGTTCGCCCCTGATGAGGGAAAATTCACATGTGTTGTGCAAACAGGCGAATTTGACAGAAAATGACTGACAAGAAGACTTAGATTGAGAATGGGATCGCCCCTGTGGATAATAGGTTCACCCCTGAGATGAGAAAATTCGCCTGTTTCTAAAAAATGAGCGAATTCAACAAGAAACGACTGAAAGGCTCACCTAAAAGCTAGACAGACCTGCTGTTCCAGAGAATGGACAGAAATGGGGTCGCCCAAAAAGTGAGCCTAGGCAAATTTTCCTCTAACAAAGATGAATTCACCCAAACAAAAAACTTGGAGTGGACTGGATACAAATTCACACTTTTGCTGGGAAAAATCGCTTGTCTACAGTGCAAATTCACCTCTATAAGGGGAAATTTCACATTTGAAGGCAGGGGATAACTGTGGCAAAGGATGAAAAGCATGACAAACAACAAACATGAGGCTAGGCTGACTCAACTAAAAATAAAAGCATTGGTATAGCAAAATGAAGACACACCAAGCAACACGATCCTAAAATTAGTGATATGGGTTTACAAACTTGATGTAGGCCCACCAGGTTGAGTGGACAACCCAAGGTTAATATTCCATGATATTGGGGTGGTTCACTAGATCACCCTTTCTCGCGAAGGCAGATAGCTAGCATTCTAGTGGCATAGGGTCATCAATAGACACCATGAGCTCACCTTCACACTCTCACTCAAGGACTATCATAGTCCACCATGAGGATTTCTATCTCAACCCAAGGGAGTACGTGGTGAGTAACTTTGGAGTATGATGTGCATCCCCTGCACTACACCAAGCCACGACTAGAACATGGGTCTCTATCTAGGCTGAAGAAGGCTATTTCGTGAGTCCTCGATATACGCACGATACGTGGGGCACAACCATGAACACCAACCCATTACAAGAATGATTTGGGAGCCCCAGCGAGGTACTGAAAACTTAGACCAAATCTTCACATCTTATCTAGGTATCACCCTAGCTTCGATGCTTCGTCAAACACGATGCGACTAGATTGAGGTACAACTTTCGTTCTCCCCCTTTATATACCTCGTTGATAACACGTGGTTGGAATCTTCCCCTGGGTGATGAAATCCCAGGAAGGTCCCACTAAAGGAAGAAGATACTAGATGTTTTTGGCTGGTCCCCAAGCTCAAACGTAGCGCAAGGGGAGAGCTTAGATGCACTAGCACCTCCTAGGTAGACTCAACTGGACTAGAGTAAACTGCAATTTCTCATCACCCAGGATCGCCAAGTGGCACAAGGGGGATTGGATACGTCAACAATCACTCCTAAGTATGAAAAGAAAGTTAATTGACCCTCTAATTAATCTACGTGTACCTAGCTAGTATGGAAAA
>VDFB02008422.1:0-26764 GCA_007258455.2 Sequoia sempervirens
TGCAGCATTCAAAATCTTCATGGAATATAAAGATGCCTTCGCCTAGACATATAAGGATCTCAAGGGCATACCATCAGAGTTGTGCGTACATAGGATCCCTCTCGTATCGGGAGCCCAGCCGTATGGAAGAGACCTTACCGGATGAATAAAAATTATGCTACCAAGGTGCAGGAGGAAATTGAGATGTTGGAAGCGAGCATCATTTTTAAAGTGGAGGTCAGTGAGTGGGTGTCACTGATTGTCATCTCATTGAAGAAAGAAACAGAGCATATCAGAATATGTGTTGACTTCCAGAGTTTGAATGCGATCACCATCAAGGACCCGTTTCATATCCCCTTCATTGGCACAATCCTTGAAGAGGTTGCCAGACATGAAATGTACTCGTTCTTGGACGGGTTTTTAGGCTACAACCAAATCAATATTGCGGAGGAAGATAAGTTGAAGACTACGTTTGTGTTTGAGGACGGGGTGTACGTGTACAACTAGATGTCATTCGGATTGTGTAACGCACCAGCCACATTTCAGAGGATAATACTTTACATTTTTGACAGAATGTCTGTAGGTAACTTCAAAGCCTTCCTTGATGACTGGTCGATTTACAGCGATAAAGAAAAGCATTTGAAGGCCCTAGGCAAGTGCATGGAGAGATGTAGGGTAGCCTGCCTTGCATTGAATCCTAGGAAATACAGATTTATGGTGCCACAAGGGAAGCTACTAGGACACATTGTGTGCAAGGCCAGATTGAAAACCGATCCCGATAAGGTGAGAGTGATCATACAGATGGAGGCTCCAGAGAACGCCATCGGTGTGAAGTCCTTCCTCGGGCATGTGGGATACTATCGGAGGTTCATCAAAAAAATTGCACAAGTGTTGTACCCTCTTGACCTACTAACGAGGAAGGGACACCCTTCATATGGGCAGAAGAACAAGAGAAGGCATTTAACGAACTGAAGGACCAGTTGATCAGTTCACCCATACTAGCGTACCCAAATTGGAATAAGGAGTTTCATGTACAAGTGGATGCCTCCAATTTTGCCATTGGAGCGACGTTGGCGCAAGTGGGAGCACACAGGTTGGACCACCCGATATTCTTTGCGAGTCGGCTACTTTCCAGAGAGGAGAGAGACTCGCACTACCGAACGCGAAGCGCTGGGGATGGTCTACTCCGTATAGAAATTCAGGCATTATCTTCTAGCCATGTCGTTCACCTTTTATGTGGATCACCAAGCCTTAATGTATTTGGTGAATAAACCAATAATTCAAGAGTGAGTCGGTGGTTACTATTACTTCAAGAATTCACATTTACTATCATCGTACGACCAGGGAAGAGACACATGATCGCCGATCAATTATCAAGAATTCAGTCGGGTGAACCTGGCAAAGGGGGAGTGAACAAAGACTTTCCGGATGCACACCTGTTTCAGATTGCAATACTTCCCTCATGGTATGAAAAGATTGGAGAATACTTGTCTACATCTACATTCCCAAAGGAAATGTCACTAGTAGAAAGGAGGAAGCTCGTACTAAAGAGTAAGACATTTTAGTTGATCAATGGCTTGTTGTATAAGATGGGGTCTAACCAAATCCTCTGAAGATGTGTCATAGAGGAGGAGATACCTGGCATATTGAAGGAAGCACATGAAGGACTAGCGGGTGGTCACATGGGCATGGATGCTACGGCTAGAAAAATTATGTTAGCAGGTCTATGGTGGCCGACGATGCACACAAATGCTCGGGAGTGGGTGTTAGGTTGTGACACCTGCCAGAGGGTAGGAAAAACATTGAAGCGGGACTTTATGCCACTGTATCCATCCCAACCTCAGGAGTTGTTCGAATGTTGGGGGTTGGATTTCATCGGACCTTTGAAGGTAAGTCAATTACACCAATGCCAATACATTGTGGTTGCCACAAAATATCTGACGAAGTGGGCAGAGGCTAGAGAATTGTCGGATAACACAACTCAGAGTATGACACGATTTATTTATGAACAAATAGTGACGAGGTACGAGATTCCGATTCAGATTATGAGTGATCATGGGGGACACTTTGTCAACCATGTCATCCAACTAATGACGATGGAGTTCCGGATCTTTCATAATCTATCAAGTCTGTCCTATCCACGAGCGAAAGGTCAAGCAGAATCTACAAATAAAGTGTTGGTATCTATTATTCATAAGTCTTGTGGCATAGAAGAGGTTGATTGGGAGGAGAGACTACCCGCAGTCCTGTAGGCCTACCGTAATACGTACAAGGTGATGACGGGGCACACACCATTTCAATTGATGTACGGTCAGGAAGCGGTAGTACCTATGGAATATCTGGTATCTAGCCTAAGAATAGATGTGGAGAATTGGCTGGGTGATACAGAAAGTCTGAAGGAACGATTATACCAACTTAACAAATTGGATGAACGGAGAATATGCAACAACGAAGGAAGTACCGATACGATAAGCACCTCCAGTGGATGAACTTCCAGCCAGAATAGTTAGTTTTAAAGTATAACAGTCATAAGGAGATCAAGCTAGGGAAGTTTAAAGTTTGTTGGTTAGGATCGTTTAAGATTTGAGAAGTGTGTGATAATGGCTCTATAAAGCTTGAGAACTTGGATGGGTCACTACTACCCGAAGCAATCAACGAATCAAAATTAAAGTGGTATCAGGAAAGGAAAGAGAAGAAGGATACCATAGCAATCAACATGCTTGGCTACGCTACCAAGGAAGACTGGCTCGTGCAAGAGGAGGCTCCGCAAGAACAAGGCTGGGGTCTGGGAGGCCCCGGGTACACAGCAGAAGGGGTTTTGATGGAGTCGGGCGCAAACCAGATTATTGAAGAAAGGTTGGTGCAAAAGAGAGTGGAAGGGATTGCAATGCCTCAGGTACACAAGCACCTGACCAAAGCAATATTTGGGACACCAGCACTTTGGCGACGAATGGGTGGACATTGGAGCTACATCGCCCCCTACGAAGGCATTACGCAAGGATACCTGGCAAAAGAATTGGACAAAGAGGCATAGAAGGAGGAGGGACAAACCGCCAACGAACGAAGTATGTGCCAACCCAAGGGTACTGATGAAGAAGAGGACGAATGGGACGATGAACAATGGGAGGCCGAAAAGACAACCCCTTGTTTTAAAATGGTGATAATGACAAAAGACATGTTCATTTTGAACGTGGATGGACACACAGAAGAGGTACTTAAGCAAATGAGGAGAGAGAAAAGGAAGGTGTCGAGGATAAGAAAGATAGCGACAAAAGATGGACTTCGGAAAATAATACCCAACCCAGTCGAGCCACCAACTGTAGAAGGCGAGGAGGTTACATGGTACCAACGTTACGGGGGACGGTACATTGACGACAATTTTAAAGGTATTGGCCCTCCTCCATTGCTTGATAAATGGTTTGATATACAATATATAGGATCATGTTGTGAAGAAGAATGTTATAAGCGGCCCCCGCATACATGTAAATGGCACTATGCCTCTGAATTAAAGGTTAGGGAAGATGGTGGAGTCAGAGGAACAAAAAGGAAGGCTGAACAAGAAGAGAGAAGAGAGAGAAAATGAACAAAATTGGAAAAAAATAAAACCAGAGAAGAGAGAAGATGCTAAAAATCAAAAATTAAAAAAAAAGGGAAGAAAAAATGTTAGAAAGCAAAAAATGAAGAGGAGAGAGAAAGAGGGAGAAATAATAAAAGAGAAATAAAATTTGGAAATAGAATAATTGAGGAGAGAAAAAAAGGAAAATTATAAATTATAAAAGGAGTGAAATGGGGAAAAATAGAGAATAAAAAAATGGAAAAAGGAGAAAAATAGGAAATTAAAAAGTGAAGGAGAAAATATGAAAAAGCAAAGATACAAAGGCACGAGGGCATTTAAAATAAAAGTAAGGAAAATCATATGCCGCCAAGCCCATACAAGGGCAATTAATAAAGAGTAGGAAATTAAAAAGTGAAGGAGAAAATATGAAAAAGCAAAGATACAAAGGCACGAGGGCATTTAAAATAAAAGTAAGGAAAATCATATGCCGCCAAGCCCATACAAGGGCAATTAATAAAGAGTACGACGAAGAACTCCTTGCACATCGTACGGAAAGGGTAAAGGGAGTTTGGCAGAAAAAAATAAAGAGCTCAAACATACAGTACGACATCAGCTGGACAGAGGTCACATGGAAGAGTGGACAACAAGGTGAAGACATCAGTGGGGGAAGTTTGACGAAGAAGCTTAAAGAGGAATCAAGGAAAACCAAAGCCATCGTACGACGTAGCATAAAGAATAAGACACTCCAGAAAGAGGTCGTATGGCACAAGACATTCCAGATGGAGGTCGTACGGCACAATACACTACAAGAGGAGGTCGTACGGATCCAAGTAGGCAATACCACAGAGGTCGTATAGATACGAACTTCTAGTTGCAAGCTTGTCCTATGGCCCAGCAAGTACTTCGTACAGTCGAAGTCAAGTTGTAGCGTGAGACACTCAATATTTTTTTTGTATCATACGGCTTAACTTGGCAAGTTGTATCATACGACCAACTTTTTAGTACATAGTACGACATTCAGAGATTCTTCCAGCCGTATGTCAACCAGAAGTCCTTCAAGTCGTATGGCAGTCACAGGTTTTTCAGGTCGTACGACAGTCATAGGTCCTTCAAGGCATACAACAGTTTATACATTGTCAAGTTGCAAGATGCAGTGTACGGCCTGAACAGAGCAACATAGTAAGACAACTTCAAATCATCAAGGTACGGCACTTACTCCAATTCAGCAATTACAACAACCGTCAAGTGGAAAGAAATAAAGCTGGTTGGAATCGCCGAGTAGACACCAAAATGGACAAGGGGAAGAAAATTGTAAAATACACGCCAAAGGTGGCAGCCGCAACAAAGAAAAAGAAAATGGAGGCAAAAGGTGACGATATGACATGGGAGAGTTTGATAGGAAATGAGTGCAAGCAGTGGTGGTGAAGCACAGTCGATGATCACACGCTAAATATTGCACTGAAACATGCTCGAGTGGACAAGGCAGCGTTGGTACCATTCTTCAACACGAGAGAATTTGAGCCTTGGTTGAAGGCCATGGTGGATAACTATTGCGAGCACTTGCACAAGTCTGCTGTAGATTACAGAGGATGTCCAGATACAATCTCCTTCTGGGCACAAGATTTTGAGCGAGTATTGGGTGTCCCAGCCACAGGAGTAGGAGTTAATAAACCAGGGAAAATGACCCAACATCATAAGGAATCCCTAATTAAACAGGTATGTTGAAATGATTTGACAGCCGAGGAGAGGGACACTATATGGAACTCAGGCAACAGAGGACTTCGAAAGCATTACCTGGCAAATGATGAATGGAAATGCCTCCTGGATCTGATAAAGTGTCGATTGACTGCTGCTAGCTGAGCATTAGACATCGCCCTCTGGATGGTAGACTATATGGTGGGGCTAAGGGTTGGCAGAGTTTATAATTGGGGACGTTTCCTCTCGAAACTTATGCGGGAATGCTTGTCGCAAAGGCACAAGGCATTTTATATGACGTAGCACGCAATTGCCCTATTCCTGGATGTTCATACACATGTGCCAGAAGGTAGATGGGATTGATTGCAGCCTCTCACTCATTTGGATCTAGGGTTGCCAACAACATTTTACTGGACAAGCTTAGAATTGAAGAAAGTCAGTGAGAGTGCAGCCACAGGGAAGAAGAGGAAACGCAAGGAGGTTTCAACGGAGGAAGAAGCATCAACATCTTAGCACAGTGAGGAAGAAGGGGAAGGGGAACCCATCGAATTGTCATCCTCGACATCAACTGCCAATTCACCTACAGACGAGGAAGTGTCCATCCCTGCACGAGTCGAGGCACGGCTAGAAGTAGAGGAAGCAGTGTTACCACCACTCCAACCAGCGGGATTCACCTTGCCAGCACCACCAATGAGTATGGGGAGTCCACCGCCAGTGACGTTCACCCTTCCAACATCATCCATGGGGGTCGAGCGAACACTGAGAGTAGCACCTTCAGTACCTAGTAACTCGCCAGGATAAGCGCCACTTGTTACATCTGTGTTGAGTTCGGCAGTTCCAGTAGAACCATTGCCAAGAGGGGATGTATTGCCAACAACTTCAGTGGGGATATTGCCAAAGCCAGGTTCGACAACTTCAAGGGTTGCACCATCAACAACCCCACAGGTTACACCGCTGACCATTCCAGCCACATTGCTAGAACCAGTCACAAGAACGTGGGGAATAATCACAACACAGAGACAGGCTTCCTCTGTCACACCGCCAGGAGTGGCTCAGATTGATGATTGGCTGGGATCTGTGGGCCTCACACTGGAGGTGGCCGAGCAACCTGTAGAGAGCCCTGTAGAGGAGTTGGTTGATGGTACGAATGAGGCGGCCCACTTATCCAGATTCAATAGAGTGTGACGATGGGACTTGCTGAGATGACACGAGTAGCCTGTTGTAGAGGAAACGGAGCCAGTGGTCATCATTCAGGAGCTTGGGGGACAAGTAGCGAGGGAGACCCTCGAGGGGGATAGGGAACCTCCCATAGCACCTGCGGAGGAGGATGAGGACAATGATTCTACAAAGTCTGGCGGGTTGGTGGTGGAGATGTCACAGTCAGATCCATCAAATCCAGTAAGGATAGTACAACGATATGTATAGGAACTAGAGCATATGGGGCGATTGATGATTCGGGTGGGCCAAGTTTCTCAAGAACTCAAGGTTGGTCGGTCTCCTCTTGTGGGCCAGGAAGTACAACACATCTGTGGATTCGTGCAGATGGGGTGCGAGTCAGAGTTTACTCGTATATTCACCAATGAGGGATAGCCCGCAGGCGAGACTCCTGCAATGATGAGGGTATGGCGTGGTAAACCACCAAGGCTGGCAAGAAGAGATGTTGGGGTTCTTGAGAGTCTATATTACATTGAGCTTGCATTCCACGATGTCTTCTATCTCATGAAAAGGCAAGTGTTTTCCACAAAAGTCGCAGTGTCACGGAAGATAGAAGCATGTGTTCTGGGTTGATAGTACTATTGGTATTTCTATGATTGTACATTGTGATAATTCCTGGAAATGAATAGAAGTATCTTTTATTCCAAGCACATTATGTTTTCCAATCTGCCGTTCTATTCTATGTTCTGCATATAGTCTAGTTTACTTTTGTAGTACATAGTACATAGTACGTTGATTACACTCAGTGGAGTAAACAGAAGGACTAGAAGAAATATTTGAAACGATGTAAATTAAGGAGCATTTCAAATGGAGGTTGCCTTTAAAGTCTACAGCATTTCAAATATTAGTTTTTTTATGTTTTCTTTTGTTAAATTAGAAAAAACTATAATACGTCAAAAAATGAGGGAACAACCCCAACTGTTATGTATGGTTGGTTCTATAGTGCTGGGATATAATAAAACCAGAAAGCTACGAACACTATGTTTGCACCGAGTAGAAAGTGTGGTAGATGCATGAGCAGGGCAGAAGTAGCAATGCAACATATTGCTGAAAATTTCATGGTATTGCAAGCTCAACTGGGCATCAAGTGCCATATGAGATAAGTAATGGAGGTCTCTCCAAGGTGTTGTTTAAGGCAATGGGTCCTACGATAAAATAACATTACATTAGAAAGAGGACTACATGTGAGTTCTCATTTCACAGTACATGTCCCTAGAAGCATGACTTTTCATATGGCTATACAAAGATTAGTGTCCAACTACTCCATACATGCATGCTGCTTGAATATGACTGCAAGAAGGTTAACACATACATATTTTATGTTCTCCGCTATTGTGGGTATGTGTAAGCTTTGCCCTTAGCAATTAGGTGAATGCCCCTTTATTCATTGATTCCAGTTCAGCTAAATTTGTTCTAATTCATTAGTATTCTTTGTTAAATTTTGAGTTTGTGAGTCATGCCAAATGCAAAGGCCTCAAAGAGATTATGAACTATTTTTACATTATGTGATATTCTGCCATGTCGTCTTCTGTTTTGCTTTCACTTACACTCCCATATATTTGCTTTGAAACAAGCAAGCCCATTTATGAATGCACCAATCACCAGATGGTGGCACAAGGCCTTAAGGCGATAAAAGGCAATATACCAGTATAAAGGCACTCAAGTAAAAAGATATCCCATGGACCATTATGTTCCCAAGATGTAGCTGAAGGGCATTTACATTTAAGTGGATAATATACAGAAATTAGTCAATTTCGAACTGTTCAGACTTTCTTGAATGTATGCAAGACAGGTTAGTCATATCACTGAAGCACATGCTATTCAAATGCTCACACCAAGGATGAGCTAATGAATGAAATGGTTTTTAAAAGATAGATGCATGTAAACACAAATCCCCCAAATTTTTGAAAAATGTGGCTCAAAATATAGAGCCGCACCATCTTTGAATAATCGAGCTCATGAAAGTAACCATTTTGCTACTACTCACAATAACAAAAATTACTAAGCAAGCAAAAACTTTCTAAGACTTTTGTTTAATAAGTGATACAAACCAATCTCTGTCTCTTAAGCTTTGTAGATCTGGATTCTCAGCTATCTCAACAATAGAGATTGCCTCTACTTGTAAGAGATGTTTAAATGCCTGAGAAGAAGCATCTTCTTTGCCACATATCTCAGCAGCACATGCCATGTTGTACATTAAATCATATTGCTCTTCAAAACTTAGCTCATACTTGTTGATCGAAGCTGCCAGTCAAAAGAGGATAAAGTAGTTCAGGTGAGTCTTACAAATTGAAATTCTAAAATCAGAAGATGCTGTAACAAGTATTTTGATATCACTTCAGTGTGCATCTTTGGCTAAACATTATTAATGTGCCTACCGATCTTAGAAGAATATAAACTGGGAAAAAAGAGATGCTTCCAGAGAACTGTGTGCAACATGCAGTCAGTTTCCTTAGAGCCTAATTTTATATTGCTGGGGCATACTTTTAGAAATGAAAATACGTGACGAGATCAAACATCACAGCTGAAACCACAATCCATTAAGACAGAAAGGCTAGTTGACCACCTTCCAAAAGATTCAAAGCTTTCAAATACCAATGTAAACTTTTCACTGAATACTCTTCAGCCTTCTGGGTGTCACCCAACTGGAGAAAATGCTTTCTTGATGCAGAACATACTTCACCAAGCCCGATCAAAGCATCCAAATTAGTAGCATCAATTTCTAGAGCAATACCATAGCCTTCATTGGAAGCTTTTTCAAGCAAGTTCAGGACCTACTTGCCATCAAACAAAGGACATGTTAGATACTTCAACTTCCCAGTTGCCATTTAACAACAAAAAAAAAATGAGCTGCTAACAAACACTAACATATCAAAGACAGCTCAACTCTTTAAAATATCAAAATGCTAGAAAAGCTAATGATAAAAGAGCAAGTACCCTAGTCCAGTACAAGACAAGTTTTAGAGGCAGCCATAGTTTTCAGAAGATAACTTAAGCATATTCAATAAAGTATAGTGGAATTACATTAAGTATAGAAAATCAGAATTCAATTACTGTCCAAAAGGAAAAATTACCCATATAAATATCCTGAAGAAAATTATAAACAGAGTTAACACAACCCTCAGCCAGCAGTAGGCAGCACTTAATTCTGATAAATCATAAAACCAAATCCTCTTGCATCTTGCCTAGATTCTATCATATCTGGATTTTTCTATGTTCTATGGCATTTCTGGGAACAGCAGGATGTGTTTCAGGGACAACAATAAAAAATAATTACACACACACACAAGTTTAGTTATAACTTATATATGGAAAAAAGATTAAAGTTTAGAAATTCACACAATGCATCAAGCTTGAGATAAGGTATTTTAATGTTCATTGATAAGTATAACAGAAACAAAAAATTAAGATTTCATTGTTTTCCCCCAAGGCTACAAAATGACAAAATAGTTTAATATCAACACAAATAATAGTTTGCACAATTCAACACAAATATGAAATTGACCCAAAAATTGCAGTTTAATAGTTTACTATCTAATTCAGATAAAATGTTCAGATTTGTTTTTCAGAGAAGTGTTTAGGCTACATGGATTGCTTAAAAATATTTTGAGTGATCGAGTAATTGGTTCTTAAGTTTGTTGTGGGAAGAGCTATTTCATTTAACAAGACCTGAATTTCTTCCCAGCACTAGCTACTACCCCAAACCGATGGGTAGACTAAGATTGTTAACAAATAGGTTTAAGGCTACTTGAGGAATTATACATCTGGTCATCAAAAGACATGGATTAAATAGCTCTACCTTCACATGTCTATCAAGATGACACCATTTATGGCTTTGTATGGTTATGAGGCTTAGACTTTCATTGACGTTGTTATTTCTGACACTAGGGTTCCAGGGGCCAAAGATTTGATTCAAAAAAATTAGGATATCTTGAAAAATCTCAGACAACCCCTATCAAGCTCAAAATCAACAAAAAATGTATGCAGATTAGCACTGTTTTGAGTGCACTTTTGAGGTTGGTGACATTGTCTACTTATGATTACAGCCATATAGGCAGTCCTCTCTTAAGAGGAGTGGAGCAAATAAGCTTAAACCCCATTTTTATGGACTATATAGAATCAAACAAATAAATGGAGAAGTTGCCTATGAGTTGAATCTAGCATAACATAGTAAGATTCTCCATGTTTCTCACCTTACAGAACGAAATATAAGAAACAGAAGCATAAAAAAATATTTGGTTAATTGGAAGGATCTTTTAGTTGAGAATGTCATTTGGAAAGGAAAACAAAATGTGGAGCATCCCAAATTGCACTTGCTTGTGAACAAGCAATTTTGAGGAGGGAGGACAGTCATATTCCCTTCTCTAGTGTAAGTTCACTGAAGACTCAGCCTATTATTTTTTGTATTTTTTTTCTGTAGGCTAATGGGGTCGTGGAAAAAGGGAAATTAATTAAGTAATTGAATTACGTTGTCCAAAAGTAGCTTTGAGTTATAAACAGTGTTCCTTGCAGTTTCCTGAAGGGGACGCATCCCCTGTCAAGGACGCGTCTTGGGGACGGGGGGACAAGGGGTATAAGTTTGGGGACAGTATGGGGATGGCGGGGGGACGACGGCGGGGGGGCAGTGGGGGGCAGTGCTGATATACATATGGTACTTGAATAACTAGTTATAAAAAAATGTTTAAGAATAACATTTCAAATTAAACTTTGGCAAATTAGTAAAATTGCAAATACTAACATTTTGAATACTTGAATACTATTAGTAAAAGACTAATAGTCTAAAAGTAAATAAAATATTAAAATTTGACAAATGAAATTGTTGAATTTGAGATTTCTATTATATGAATATCGAAAATGACATGTCACATCATAATATCATATCATAAAAATGATTACAATGAGTAGCATGATACATTGATATCATAATCAAAATAAGTACAAAATGCAAAAATGTAGTGAAGGGAGGCCTCTAATCATCCCCAAACTCCTCATCACTCGAACTACTGGAATCCTCGCGATCAAGCTCTGCCAAACTAACACCAACCAGCCCTGCATCTGAAGCTAAAACTGAAGCATCCTCATCAATTTGTTCTGGCTCCTCTAGCTCTACATCCCACTGTGTTGCTAGACTCTTTGTACAAAAGTGTTTTGCAGTCAATGAGACGCAAAGCACTATGTACAGCCACAAGCTTCTATGCTCTCCTAGAGGTAACTCTGTTCCTCTTAAGAGAGTGGATGAAGCTATATGTAGACCAATTCCTCTTAGCAGCTAAAGAACTAGAAACCTGAGATAACAATTGGATGGCTAGAGTGGTAGTCAAAGATCCTGATCCATGGCAAGTCCACCACAAAATTGGGTCCTCCTACGCCATAGTTCGCATATCCATCTTGGCTGCATCTGAATAACCCCTAAGAGTGGCAAATTTGGTCCACTCAGTGCGAATCACACTATCATCTACATCATCATACATCCTCTCAATGCACCTGAAGAACCCTGCCTTCACCTCTGCATCCTCTATCGGTGTCACTCTACCAGGCCTAGTCAAGTACCACTTGGGATTAAATGCATAGGCTGCCATGTGCAAGGGAGTGTTGAGCTTCTCCCATCTCCTGTGAATGATTGGCTAAATATGCTCGTGGTAGAATGCTAATGTGGGGTCCCTCTCTCGCACAACAGCCCTCATCTGATCAAGCATAGAATCGATGCACTCATACACCTCTCCAAGGCTAGGTGTGTCCGCATCCCCATACCTGATAACCTGGAAAACTAGTTTAATGATGGCGACAATATATTTTGCATCAACCCATAACACATCGCTCTTCACCGTATCCTTCACCCTCCTCCCCTACTCTGTCTTAGACTCAGCCCACCTACTCCAATCTACTGTCATGACCATGAGTTGCAGTGCCTCTTGCAACTCAATCATTATGTCCAAGAGAATGAAATAGGAAGCATATCTCGTATCAGTAGGTTTCAGGAACTCCTTAGCAAAGGTCCTAAAGAGTGCATGTGATGTGTGGTGGTTGTAGATAAACATTTGCACATCTCTCGCATCATTAACCACTGCTCTAATCCAATCAATCTTTCCCATGTCCTTGAGTGCATTGTTCATGGCATGCACACAACATGGGGTCCACCAAATATGCCTATAAGTAGCCTCAACAAGTCTCCCTGCAGCTTTGCACACATGTGCAACATCTGTCACAACTTGGACCACATTTTGGACCACATTTTGTGGCCCAACCTCCTCGATAGCATCCCTGAGAACCTCAAATTGAAAATCAACATCTTTGCGATGCCCTGAACAATCAACTGCTTTAAGAAAATATGGGTCCTCAGTACATGTAACCATGATGTTAATGAGTGGACGATGGCTAATGTCCGTCCACCCATCCATGACTATGTTGCATCCTATCTTAACCCAACACTCCTTCATCTTCTCCATCAACAAATTGATCTTGGAATAGTTCTTATCCAAGATTGTGATCCTCAATTTCGTCTCACCTGGTGGCACATATGATGGTCCTCCCTTTGCCACCATCGATATCATATCCTTATAATAAGGAGATTGGGCAACATGAAACGAGATGCCATTGGCAAAGAAGAACTTGCCAATGGCATCATCTATGTCATTCTCAAGCTGCACATTAAACAAATCTGCTATGGGGTTACTTTGAGTTTGACTTTGCAATTTTTGTTTCCCCCTCCCCTCTCCTGCATAGGCACTAGAAGAAGAACCTGGTGTCCCTCCTACTCTCGTCTGCAAAGCGTGGTTGGATCTCTGTTGCTGGCTATGCTGAAGATGTGTCCTATGAAGCAAAATAGTAGGCACAGGTGCAGCTAGAGTATCATCAGGAACACCCCATAACTTATTTATTTCAACTTTGCATTTCATGTTTTATGGTTTTTCCAAAAATTCACATATCCCCACACCTTTTCCTCTAATGAAAAAGTGTGCATTAACTCTAGTGATGCTCCCATACCACCCCTCACCACAAAAGTTGCACTTCCACCTCCTTGTGCCACCAGATGTTGCCCCTTGCTTGCTTCGATCTTTTGTTGCAAATTGTTTGAGAGGGGATTTGGGATCAAAAGGACCCTTAGCATACTTTGCCAATACTGCAAAAGGGCACTCTAAAGTACTTGCTTCACTTGCCATGGAACTAGTTTGGGTTTCATGCTCAGCCCCATGGTCATCCCCCTCAGCCTCAAGTGCATATTCAGGATCAGTATCACTATGTGAATGGACCTCATCCTCACTCATGTCATGAGAGCTCATTGTGACACTGCAATAAACAAATAAATTCTATTAGTGCCTAGTTTCAGCTTAGTTTAACAAAATTGAAAATAAAATTTTAAAATTTCATGATGAATCTTGATGGAAAGATGAAAAAAAAAACAATGAGCCTTGAAATGAAAATATGAATATGCATTTGCAGCCATGTATAAGAAAATATGATTAATTTTTTAATCATAATTTCATAGACATGGCTACAAATGCATATTTTCATATACATGGCTGCAAATGCATATTCATATTTTCATTTCAAGGCTCATTGTAAGACTCAACATCAAATTACATTTTCAAAATGAATCTAAAAACTTGAAAAAAAAAACAAAAAACAATTTGAAATAACTTTAAAAAACAGTCAAAAAAAAGTTAAAACCCTACTTTGTGCTTGAAAAATCCTTCAAAATTGGTGTAGAATGCTCCTCCTCTTTCTCCTTCTCACCCCTCTTGCACTTGCAGCACCTCAAACTCACTCTTTCACTCAATCTTCTCACTAGTTTTCCTCTTCTTCACCTAGCTGCTGCAAAACATCAAATGCATATGTGAGTAAAAAGATGAGCAATTAGAGTGTTTTATTTCATTTAGAGGCTTTTAGATGGGTCCCACAAGCCTTTAGGGTTCAGCCCTAGGTACAAAGACCAATGAAAATAAAAGAAATTTAAAAAAAAAACCACTCTTTAACATGTCCAAGCGCGGAGAGTGCTTGGGCGTCTCTGAGACGCTCGAGGGATGTCTGGACGTCCCTGAGACGTCTCGGAGACGCCTAGGCATCCCCCGTGTCTCCCTAGCATTTCTCACATCCCGGCGGCGGTGACGGGACAGCGGAGGGACGTCTCCCAGCCGGCTCGAAGTCTCCAAAATGTCCGGGACAAGGGGATGGCTAAAATTTAGGGGGGGATGCATCCCCGTGGAACACTAGTTATAAAAAAAAAATGACTTTATTTAATTATTTACAAGGTTGTTATAAGTGAATGAATAGAGTGCCACTAGACCCAATATACAAAAGTGAGTGAAAAATAACACTTCATTATTTTTATAACTTTGAAGGAATAATCAAGAAAAACAAATTAATATTATATTATTTCTTTGAAAACATTATTAAAGGGGGGATTATTTTCAAATAGGGTCTTCTTGCTCATTTGAACAATTTCATTTCCCAAGAACGAACATGTGTTCTTTATTTCCTAAGGACAAAAAACCCTCTGGTATTGTTCATTTCAAAGATGAAAACCCTCCTAGCCTTTCAGACAATTCTACACAAGGATTGTCAATGTGCTCTATCTGATATAGATTTCTAGTATGCAGTTTCAAAATTTTGGTGTGAAGTTCTTCAAAGTTTGGGGTTTAACCATTTATGATAATAATATTATTATTGTTGCATATTTATAAATATTTTGGTGAGATTATTTACTTCCACAAGCCAAATAGTTCTGATTTATTTATGGCAGCACTAAAAATGTTTTGATATGCAATATGTACCAATCCTCATGCTGGTTGCTATGAATTTTACGAGGTTATTGACTGATGTAATAGCTCCAATTCTAGCAGCAAACCTAAGGAAAAAGTGCAGTTTCTAAGTAAAAAACAGGTCGTTCTCCTCCTATATCCTGGTTGAAGTTTTTTGGTGCTAGACATGTTAATTTTAGACCTTCTTGCTGGCCATATATTCTACAAGGAAAATATTATTATACATGGGGGGTTGTTTATTATGCTAGGGCCATTGGAAATGGCAAACATATGAGTTTAAAGTGTTGTGCAAGTTTGAACCATCCACACAAATTGAAAAATGGCAAATACTCTCCCAATGGCTGCTGCCCTGGTCTTAGGGGAGCATTCTTGTCTCTCTGCCAACAAACAAGTTAATGCTGATCACAACCAATCATGGAGTATATTTTTGAAGAAGCTTCAATCTAATTTTGGACCGTTCAAATCATCAAGAACATTTTGTTTAATATGTAACAACTCATTTTCAATCTTTCAGTTTGGTATTCAAGTTTTGGCTTTTTGAATATTTCTGAGTGCATAATCTTCACCCATTTGGGTTTTGGCTCCTCATGCAAAAAGGTATTAGTCATTTCCAATTAAGAGAGCATTGCTTTTAGTTAATTGGATTTTTCAAAATAACCAATTGAAGTACTATTATTTTCATAAGATCCAATATTGTAATAACTAGATAATTTACCACCAATAAATATTATTTTAATTGTAAAAGATTCTGGACGGTTCACCACTAGATCCCTGTTATCATTGAAAATGATCCTGGTCAATTTTTCCGCTAGATCCATTCAATTTTCAGTATATTATCCACCAACTTAGTGTGTATCAAAATCCGGTGATATAGTCTATCATTTTGGCATTGACGCATTTCTGGTTGTATTCAACTAATTTGGCTTGATCAGAATTCGTATATCACTATCGGCTATTTTGGCATTGATCAAATCTATGAATTTTTTTTAATGTAATTTGGACTTGCTTTCAATAACTTTATGTTTAATTCTATTGTCCCATCCTAGTCTTTGTATGCTCTCACCTTACCGATGTTGAGAACTTGTGAAATATGCTAACCAATTTTTTCGATGAATTAACACACATAACCAGCATTTAATCAACTCGGTTAGCGTTAGCTCCAAATAGAAAACTGAACTTGAAATGAACTCACACCAAGAATGCACACTCAATCCCAATGAGAGATAGGTGTTGTCATATGGCGGAGGAGCTAAATGAAAATACTTGAAAGAAAACTACTCAACGTCAAGAATGTGCACTCAAGATCCCACTGAGGGCGAGGTGCTAACATATGACGGAGTTATTAATTAAAAAAACTGAAACAATAGGCGGATAACCAGCCATGAGAATTTCCACGCTACCACTTGAACAGTGGGGGGAAAACATTACAATACAAAACTAATTCATCCGCTGCGGCGGGCATCCACTTATGAGTGGGAATTCGCCACTTTACAGTGGGTGACTAAAAAGAGATTAATTGTTCTTTCTCCACACTGGCGGTAAACCATCCAGGGGTTACAAATGTATGAAATTATAACAAGTAATTGCAGCAATAACAATGGTTGGATTAGTACTACTAAATCTCAACCTTACAATCAAGGAATCTGCAAATACAAGTATTACAATGATAGAGAATAATGCTAAGATGTAAAGAATGAATGCTTTACAATGTTTATCCCTCAAAAGATGAAGTAAAGGCCAAAAACAGCAAACTAATGCAATCTGATATAAAAATCTGAGTTCTGGAAATTCTGATCAGCAAATAGAAAACACTATGAAATGCTCATAACTTCATCAATATACCTTCAAATTGACTGAAACCTTTTGCAAAGGCTCTCTAGGAGTATGGCGCCCAAGAACAAGTCATAAAACAACATCAAATCCTCCACATTTATTTGGCACGAATCCCAATGTTCTCTAAGAAGGTACGGCTTGGCTGGAAGGGCGATTTTGCTCTTAAAAATCAGGTTCTTTGAATTTAAGTCTCATCTTCTATGAGAAGGGTCGCCCAATGTCAACAATCACATAGCACAAATGCCCAGAATGAAATAAAAATTACTCACAAAGCTGTATACAAAATTCACTTTCAGCTGTAGATGAACCAGCAACTCAAAAATGATAATAAACTCCAAAATTCTTCAACAATAGGCTCAATCTGCTAGTCTGGATGAGAAGCAGCAATAAAACCAATTAGGTGTTGTCTTTCAAACACGAAATTGATTGGAATCTAGGAGGTAAGCATCCCTCGAAGAAATAATCACAATGTCATTTCGACAACATAACTTTAGCAATTAACAATCGATAATCAGCTCTTCAAACAGCAGCAATATATAAGCTTTTGTTGGCAAATGAAGCAACAAGAACTCTTCAAATTCCAAGAAGTTGAATCACTTCAACTTCCAAAAGGATGCCACCTTTTTGCCTTTTACTTTGAAATAATAAAATATCATTCAACTTCCCCTTTAGGCATCCATTTCATATTGCAACAATAAAGCATTTATTAAATAATTAAATGCTCACTTGACCCCTATGTCCCCTTCTTTAAAACAACTTGAAGTCATCAAGCCTAGGCATGGGGTACAACTTCAAGACATGAAAATTGACTAAGTCTGAAACTGAGTCCAAGGAGAAAACCAAACCCAAAGCCAAACTGAAACTGATGGATAACAAGATGACTTAAGTTGAACTGCTGATGATGCCACCCAAAATTAGACTTACTAAAAATAGCCACTGCCAAAAATAGTAAGTTTACCTCAAAACCAACGCAGAACTAAGCTGGAAGCAAGACTTAATGAAAGTGACAACTGAACCCTGCCAAGATTAGTATTTACTAAAAATAGTAAATACCTAGAAATGCCACAAACCTCCAAGCAAGGAAACCCTAATTTCACTTTTGATCAACCTACGGATTTCCGGAAATAGGCTATCAGTCAAAGAAGAGCGTATGGCCAAAATGGGGACATTACAACTTGGTGATCAAAAAGAGCTAGGATTGGGGTGACTGCAAAAATTTCTTGTGGCTTTGATCTAAAACCCTGCAAGGGCTATTACACAGGCAAATGGAGTTAATGAATATGAATGACAGTGATTGGGAAAAGAGACCAAAACCATCACATCTATATCTAGGCTCGGCCTATAAGAACCCTAAAATGATTTTTATAGTTTTGAAAGGTCTAATGTAGGATCTAATAATGCTCATAGGGAAATATCAATGATTGAGAAGACCAATCTAGGATATCGTAGGAGGAAGACCAATATTAATTCTAAAATCGCTCCTAACATCTATGAAAAATGAACATTGATGGAGAAAAATCTGTAACATGTACTTGCCTCCATGACTTGCATTGTGGACAAGGAGAAGGTCCACAATGCCGAGACCTAGTCTACCTTGACTAAAAAAGAGGGGTTTGGGACACCTCGGTAGAAGTATGCACAGAGGAATGTAGCCTCACAAATATATACACATTTTTGCATGAATTGATTGTGTCCAACGGCCACTTGCCACTTCCAATGTTTGTACTTGGCTGAAAGGACATAATCCGCCTAAGAACTGTAGGAGTCCCCAACAAAGATCTACAACTAATGACAATCTCTTGAAGAAATATGTCCGTGCACTTCCAATTTGGATGCCTTAAGCAAGTAGATTAAAAACCTCCCAACTCTCTATACCAACAATGGTGTAGCAGAGAAAGAACTACAAGCCTTCTAGCAAGATCCCGTTCTTGAGCTCGGCACCACTTATGGCTCTTGCCACTCCATATCCATTAGTGACCTGCATGTGACTCCAATAACTTTACAAGGCACACAAGGCTTTCTATTGGATTATCTGGGGCCCCTTGCTTGTAGGAAAGAACCAAAAGATGGTCTCTAGAACATGATCAAGTTCCATGTCCAACTCCACTAAGGATAACCACTCCACCTCTAGTTGGACTTCCAAGACAACATATAAACGGCATATAATAACCCCTACCACAACTAGACCCATTAATGAAACATATTAATAACCATGTAGAAAACATGCAGATGTTATACATAAACTACACAAACCGTATGTGCAAGGCTCAAGCATAAATCTGGCATTACATCCTCTTGCCCACAAACAATGGGTAAGCCTATTATTGATTACATACTTGCAGAAGATGTCATATCAAACACATGCGAGGGTCAATTGGTTATGGAAATCTTCTTGCCAAGCATGCATAACTACCTTGTTATGTAGAATCTCAAACTTACATAGCAATTATGAATAATAGAAACATAAACACCAACTTAAGTTCCAGTGTGCCTGAGGTTGTCAACAAATATTATGATAATATACAATACCACCCTAAAAGGGAATAACAGTAGTTCTTCAGGTTGAAAATTCCTGCCCAGATTAATAAGTGTTAAAATAGTCCCAATTAATAATGACAATCATAAGATATATACCTCCCGTAAATCTAGGTTAGACACTGTTGTACCCAAACCAAATTTTTTGCTTCATTAAGGCATTTTGCATTTAAAAGTCTAAACCTTGCTAAAATGTTGTAAAATACCGTTTTTTGGGCAATGTCAAGCATGGAGTTTTTGTCAATATTTGTCAGTCAAAGTCAGTTATATTGGTCAGAACCGAAGAAGAGACTCAAAATGAAGATTTTCACGATGGAGGAGCATCTCACGACGGCATTTCATATTGCAGACGGTCATTTCAATGATCGAGACAGAGTTTTCAGTGATCAAATCATGGAGATTTTTCAGAGGAAAAGCCTCAAAGTGCAAGTATAGCTCAGGGGCGCCCAGTTTGTTGGAGGTCAAGATTCTGGTTAAAGTGCTCAAGCATCCAGTCAATCTCTTCAGAATCAGTCTGGCTATCCGTCGAGCTATCCAGCGAAGGCATTCCGAGAACCACAGCTCCGGTTATCAGCGACAGAAGTAAAATCCCTAAATTTTAGGAGATGGAAATTTTGTTCTTTTCAACTAGCCTGACGAGGCGTCCATTTCAAAGGGGTAAATTCGCATCGTTTACCGCGTCAAGAAGGCCAAGTCGGCACAATTACTTATCCGACGAGATATCAAGCTAGTCATCCGACTCTCAGACTTCAGGTGCAGCGTCCAGATCAAACAAATGGAGTTTTCATGTTTTTGAGCTTCTCCGTTTTTGCCCAGTGCAAAGTACAAGCCCGGGGCGCTGGCTTAAGGACCCTCCAGATGCCAAATTTGCAGACGAGTCTTCACGACATCAGTAGTATACTAGTCCAGCTCCGCGATGCATCATTCAGCTTGTCGATCCGACGTTCCTGGTGGTCGTGGCGGAGATTCTACCAAGCACGTAATTTTACGGGCGGAACCAACAAATGGTTTTCAGTGCATTTTTATGGTCTTAAGGCGCCTAGCCTTTAGACTGGTCAGATGAGCCTGTTCGCGTTCGAAGTCTTCACGACTATTGAGCGTTATCAATTTATCTATCCAACGAGCATAGCCGTCAGCCTTCAGCATTTGGCAGTCGCTCGTGCGTGCGAGGTCTTTGGTGTCATATTTCAAGGTGAAAACGTCCGAAAAATGGCCAAGTCTGGGAGCGGTAAACATATTAAAAATACGCACTGGAGAATTTGAGGTCTTGAAGCAGTTTTCTTACCTCGTTACCTCCAGTGACTTCTCTTGAGGCCCCTCCTGGCTGTCCGTTAAAACAGATAACGCTTGAATCGGGTCATCCCAGCTCCAGATATCAGCTGTCAAAGTAGGGTATTTTGACGACGTTTGATTTTCGTTGAAATGTCCAAAGTGCAACCATGAGCAGGGGCGCTTTTCTTTTTGAGGCCCTTAACACAGCTTTTTGGTTATCGTGCATCACGTCATCGGATGCGGAATATCTCCAGTCATGCCGTGAGCTTCGTCTCGTATCAGCAAGGTTCACCATTCATCGTCAGCAGCCGTTTGAAGTGTCAGATGGCAGTTTAGGAAAATGGCTAAGTCTGGAACCCGTAAAGCGATTTAATCAGGTGCGCCTAATTTTTCAAGGGGTTAAACGATGGATTTTGCAGTTATGTCTCCCAGCAGACATTTCTTCCTTGTTCAGTAGGCTTTCCGTTGATTATCTCAGATCAGTCTCAGCATCACCCGGTCATCCGGAAACCAGTGTCGAAGTTGGCCAGTCGCGACAGTGCTGTCAGCTACAAAGTAGGGATTTAATCAAAAACGAAGTATCTTGAGCAAATGGACGCCTATATGCTCAAGTGATGACTTTTCGAAGTCGTTGAAGCACGACGATGAATCTCAGAGCTTCATCAGTGTTGTTAACTGAAGTTCAGAATATGTCTATTTATGGATGGCATTTTCTATTTTTGGCGCCATTGCATGATAATAAAGATTTTATTATTATTTTCAAATTTGAACTTCCGGTCAGTGGCAGTCGAACTGAAAGGCAACCAATCAGAGATCTTCTATTCTTGTCAGGGTTTTGAATTCTTGCAGTTGCTCAATTGGTGCGAATTTCTTCTTATTCAAGTATGGCGTCATCATTTGTTATTCACAGAGCTTTCAATAAAATTCGTATTTTTCAAAGAGAAAATTCAATCTCTAAGAGAAATTCGCAATTTTCAAAGCTAATTCATATTTTCAAAAGAAATCGAATTTTGTTAATTTTCAAAGCAAATTTCAAGAGAAGTTCGTATTTCTTCAAGAAGAGAAGGCGCGCATCTTTAAGGATATTCATAGTTTCAAGCAAATTCGCAAATTCTTCAGATAATCAAAGGCGTATTTCAAATTCTCAAAGGTGTATTCATTCAAATAGCAAATTCGCAAATTCCTCCAGAGTTCAAAGGCGAATTATTAAATTCAAGATAAATTTGTATTTTCTCAAGACAATTTCAAGAGAAATTCGAATTTCTTCAGAACAAAGGGCGCAAATTTCAAGAGGAAATTCGTGGTTTCCAAAGCAGAGGCAAATTCTTCATCCACTTGCAGGGGCGATTTCTTCAAACTTATTCTTTTGCAGGTTTTAGTTCACATTCATCAACAAATTTGAAGAACAGGGGCGATTTTCACAGAAGAAAGAGCATATAAAAAACGTCTTTTTCTTCCTTGATTCTCAGTTTTCTCTCAAAATCTCAATTCGCATGTTCCTGAAATTGGCAAATTCGACAAGTCTCAACATCTGGATCATTTTCATATAGCTTCCTCGAATTAAAATCGTGCGTTTGATTTTTCAGGATTTTTTAACTTCAGAACATTCGTTCTTGAGTTTCTAAATTTCTCAACTGAAAAGTCTTTGCATGGTCGAGTAGAAGTCATATTTTCGCATTTCTGACGTTCTGGGTTGTCTTAGAATCTTTTTCTGGACAAAACCCATATCTCAGATTTTTCGCTGAAAATTGCGCTTCGATAGGCTATTTTTACCCTCAGCAAGCTATTTTTAGCTTTCCAGAAAAGTTGTCAGAATATAGCCATGTTCACAGTCAACAGGCGAGTTTTTCAGAGTACAAAACACACAGAGTGAATTCAAGACCAAATCGGTTTTAATTCATGACTTCATCAGAAAAGCTGAGACTGATTTGTATCAAGCTGTAGAAGAGATGTTGGCTAAACACTTCAGTTACGGAGCCGCCAAAGTTACCAGTCAGTGAAATGCTGGTTGAGTGTGCAAAGATTGCAAAGATTGCTCAAGTTGCTGACATTCAGATGCTGATGCAGTTGACAGCCTCGTTGAGGGGTTGGTTGCTCGAGATCACAGCTAGTAAACTTCAGTTCCCACCTCTCAGGATAGACATTACACACAGGAGTTAACTTGGCTTTACCCTTTCAAGTTAACTGGCTGTCTCACCTCATGCGTATCTATTATGGGATTCACCTTGTTTACTTGGAGTTTCTTTTAGGGTTTTTCG
Source organism: Sequoia sempervirens (assembly GCA_007258455.2). Lineage (NCBI taxonomy): Eukaryota > Viridiplantae > Streptophyta > Pinopsida > Cupressales > Cupressaceae > Sequoia > Sequoia sempervirens. Next base: position 23,103 of record VDFB02008422.1, read on the forward strand.
TTAACTGATGTTAGTCTTCCAGTTAACTTGCTTTCAATAAGGACGTGCATGCTCGCACAATTGTCCATTTTTAGATTAGATGTTTCAGTCAAACTGAGGGTAGTTTCCCAGTTGACTATATAGTTTACTTAATTAGGGTTTGGCGCATTGCTTGCATGCATTGCAGGAACTATAGATGACACAAGGTGATTTTAGGGTTCCCTACACCTTGATGTATATAAATAAGAGCTTTTGCTCATTTGTAAATAACTTTTGCTTGAGAGAAATATATGCTGCGCCTACCTTGCCCTCAATATTGCTCTTTTTGTATTGGTTCATGTGTCTTCGCTATTGCAATTAATTGTTATGCCACATAGGGTTCCATGCAATTGTAATGGTGGATTCTTTATGTCTTGTGAATCTTTTATCATTTCAATCAAGTGTTATGCCACATAGGGTTTCGTGAGATTGTGATGATAAAATCGTTTTGTGAAGTCTTTACTACTTTCAATCAAGTTTTATGCCACATAGGGTTCCATAAGATTGGCATGGTAAATTCCTCCCATAGTTAGATTTGTTTGAACATATTTACCATTGAGGTCAATTGTTATGCCACATAGGGTTTCAAGAGATTGAGATGATAAAGATGTTTTGTGTATCTTATCCATTGTGATCAATCGTTATGCCACATAGGGTTTCGAGAAATTACGGTGATAAATCTGTTTCGTGAATCTTTATCATTATAATCAAGGGTTATGCCACATCGGGTTTCGTGAGATTGTAATGATAAAGGCTGTTTTGTGAAGTTTTACTATTTTGATCAAGTGTTATGCCACACAGGGTTTCATAAGATCATCTTGGTGAATTCTTAAATCTGTTTTGTGCCCAATAAACTTGTTTAGATTGAGATGATAGTTGCGCCACCTTGCCTTCAAGTAGAGAGTCTAAACTCGTTTATCGTCCAATAGTCAATCCCTGCTCCGTTTCCTCATGCTCTGTTTTCTTGAGGAGACTGGATAGATTTAAAGTAGTTAGCTTTGTTGTAGTTAACGATCTGCGAAACCAGAAAATCCTTAGCTGCAACGTTCTTGGTTTTCTTAACCTTGTGCCTCTTCTAGCTGAGAACAAAAAGATAGGACTTAGATTACTTTTCTTTTCATGCATTCCAGCACAACGAGGGAGCTTCCCCTCCTAATTTGAAGAGCACTCATTGCGTAGTGTACATAGCTGTCCGTACAAACCTGCACTCCAGAGGTGTTAGATTTGACGCCAACAGACACACATGGTTAAGCATGTTTCTTAGGTACAGAAACTATGTTGGAGAAACTTTAAACCTGCTTCACAGAAATAGTCACTGTCTAGGAGTACAACCACACCATAAAATTCAGGGGTTCCAGGTATGTACAAGAGGCATGATACAGAAAACTCAAGCAACTGTATTGCAGTTTTTTTCATGACCCTGATTTGGATGATTTTTGGGCATCTTCTAGCTTGAGAATTGCCATTTGTGCTGCTCCCACTGTAAGTACAACAGCTTGTTGAAGAGTTCATTTGGACTGCTGGAGGCTGCTTTTTTCACGGTATGGACACCTTTTTTAACAATTTTGCACAATATGCTTTCAGTGAAACCTTTTAAGTTTTAAATAGTTTTGGCCAAAGATAACTAAGTAAACCATTTAATAGGATGTACTTTAATAATCTGATTTTACTCAACTGAAACTATCATGCATTTTTCCTGTTTTTATTTGAGCTTGTCAGTTATCAGGTTTTTCAAAAGGCCCTTGTTCAAGAAAACTAAAACTAATTGTACAGAATAACTGGCTTCTAACTGAGGTGAGGGGAAGAAAACCATTTTTAATTTCATATTCTGTTCCCTTGAGAACATGGAAGAAATATATAATACTCCAACTTTGTAAAAAGATAAAATCACTTTAGTTTATTATTCACCCATTGGGCTTATGGTTACACATCATGAACATGCACTGAAGCATGTTACCTTTACTTGCCTCTAGCTTTTAAAGATTGTATATCACTAGCATTCTTAGTATATTAAAGTGCTTAAATGGGAAAGATTCGCATGTTAGGTTATTCTGGTTGTAAAGAACCAACAATGACTTCCTGAATATTGCTTCCTTTAATAATAGAATAATACTTCCATAAATTGGAAGAATAGAGAAGTAGAGAAGCATTTTCTATTCACCATCTCTAGTTTTCTTTGACTTCTTAATGGGTAATCAAGAGTAGTTAAACACAGTTAAATTTCATTAGCCAATGGAAACTAGCTGATCATTTGGAAATCATAGATAAAACCAAAAAAACAGGAAAGGCCATTTCCATAAACATGTACAAGGATATCAGACCTGTGGTTGATAATCTGTATCCTGGGAAAACCTATCTGCCTGCACACTGAAAAGTTCTCCCAATGCAATGTAAACACTGATATCTAATCGACTGAAATTTGCAGCATTTTTCATCTTCTCCTCAGCATCCTTGAATGCTTTAGCTGCTACTACAATATCCACTGCGTGCTGAGAAAAAGTTGCAAAATGTTAAAAACTTAAAAACGAACTGATGGAAAAAGAATTAGAAACATTATGAACTAATATATGCATTCTTACCAGCAAACCATGGTACTGTTCTAAGAATGGAGATTTATGAAGTTAGTCATGTTTGTTAGAATTGAACATCATGCAACAAACATGTATCAAATATTAAAACAGTCTGCACTGCTACAACCTGGAAACTATTTTCTTTTATGACAAATGGTCTACATTGAATTTTCAACTTGTTTTCTATGTTGAATGATGATTTCACCATGTTATGGGTTGAATAGAATTTGTTTCCTTTTAAAGAAACATGTAGAAGGAGAGCTAGCTGCCTAAACCCATATAAGGAGTGCTAGCTACACAACTCCAGATTGAATGTCATTGGATGCTACTGAAAGATATTTTTATAGGTGATCTTGATGCAGACATGATATTCATCCAAACCAATGTGCTTCACTTAATTCCTTGCTTTCTATTTGAAATGCATCTTTCACTTCCAAAGCATAGTAATTACATCAGGTGACAGTCACAATTAAATGAAAAACCAAAGCCTTGTACAGTAGAGAATTTATATATTGCTCTATCATATAAAAAGATAAGTCCCCATTACTTCATTTTCAGTATCTCCAATACAATCATGATTTCTGGACAAAGAGATGGAAAAGGTAGGTTTTAGGAATCTGTGTACAAAGCTCCTAGATAGCTTGTTTTTTCCGCACCACTAAATTTGGAGTTTGGTTCACACGTATCCATGTTCTTCACTGATAATGCATATGATCTTTACAACCCTGCATGTCATATTGGTTTTTAAAGCTCAATCATTGCTTATACTAGCACTGGCATGTAGTACCCAGTCCAATTTGTTCAAGTCAAACCGAAGGAGTTTCTTCTAGTTCTTCAATTAAAAAAGTGTTGTATCCTTGGATCGGTAATAGCGTTGGATGCCATGTGAACTTTAGGAACTGTGGCCTATGAATTTGGCTTTTGTGGCAACTGGTGATTGCAGGGGGCTACTGGGCCTCTAAAGATAGGTTAATTTGGTCCCCGGTTATGGTTGTTTGACTGGAATTTTTTGTATGTTTATATGCAGTCTATTCTCGGTAGAATCTTGTCTCTGTCTTGATTTTCTATAATATT
>VDFB02008423.1:0-66172 GCA_007258455.2 Sequoia sempervirens
ATAACACCAAAAAAATTAGTTAATATGGAAAATAGTAAAGACAAATCATTCATCCAACGGTGAAAACCACTTCGGTGGCGCCTTGGATAGGTACCATGGTGAAAACCTGGCAAACAGGTGCCATGTGTACTCAACCCTGCTCCTTTGTCTACTATTATTCTAATCTATCTTGTACATACACCACGTACCTGTACATAGTCTCTACCCTGTACATAGCCCACATCCGTGTACATAGTCCACTATCCTGTACATATCCCTTATCTTTTGTGTCCATCACTTGTATATACCATTCATAATAAGTGGTAGTCTTTCCCATAACTCGGAACGATTGACATCAAGAGCATTTCATATCCCCCATTTTTACCCTATTCATAATCAATTGGTCTTATACTCGACTGGGGGCAAACACTTGACGTGCGTCATATTGGTTCTTACATTGGCTATGTGGAAGACGAAACATCATGGAAAATCCACGAACATCGCAAAATGACCTGAGAAAACACAAAAACATCAGAAAACTTCAAAAAATCCAAAAATAGAGTCAGAGTCAGTCGCACTTGTCAGTCTTTGTCATTTGTCGAACTACGTTGCCTCTGCGACTGGACGTAGGCAAGGCCATCTGCCGATGTGCCCCTGAGGCATTAGGTCGAAATGCATTTTAGGTTTAATGCGTATAAAGTCATGCGTCAATCCATCTGTCTATATGACAAGGTCATTGGTGGTGTCGAACTACGAGGTCTCTGCGTGTACAACGTAGGCAAGGCACATCACACGATGAGCCCCCGAGGCTGCACTAGGTCAGTCCATTAGGGTTCGTCGCATTCACTTTCACACACATCTTCTATTTGTATTCAGTCTTGTCGGTCACGATCAAGTCGAACTATGAGGTCTCTGCGTGTACAACGTAGGCAAGGCCATCACACGATGAGCCCCCGAGGCCGCACTAGGTCAGTCCTTTAGGGTTTGTCATCACACACAGTCAATTGTCAACGCGTCATATCAAGTCATGCATTACTCTGGTGAACAAGTCAGCAATGTCTCTGAGTCATATCAAACAACTTGCCAAACAAAACAATTCAAACAGGTCAACCAACCGTTTGCTACAGGATGTGTCCTTCTTGGAAACAGACGTTATCAAAACAATCAACCTATGTCTTATTCAGGATGCGTCCTTCCTGCGTAATCAACAAGGTCAAAACAATCAAATGTAGCCTTACACAAGTTATCACATCAACGGCATATGACTCAACGTCTTATACGATACATGTCTTTCTGAAACCAGGCTTTGTCATGCCTTATACAGATAGTCATAACATCGAAACCAGACTCACAATCTTATCCGGTATGTGTATCTCTTGCAATCAGGCTCTATCAATCAAACAAATCAAACAAACAAATCATGTTTTGGCAAATATTTTCATTGGCTTATTAACTTTATGGCTTATTTATCTTATCATTTATCTTGAATTGATGACTGGGATTCATGTTACTAGCTTTCTCAAGGATGTCCCATGAAGGATTTAGAGAAGCAACGACGTATCGGAATTCTATTTTCTTTGACTACTGTCTGTTGACTATCTTTTCAATTTGATTTTGAGTCATGTTACTAGTTTCCTCAAGGATGTCCCATGAAGGATTTAAAGGAGCAATGACGTATCATGACCCGTCTTTTCTTTTGTTTGTTGTCTGTGGTTTGTCCTGACAAAAAGACTGGGGCAACTTGTGCCCTTAGTATGAGTTAGTGACAATCCTTGTCTGCGACTGTCTGTTATTAGCAAGTGGATGACCTTGCACACCTTGATCTATGTCATATCATGGTATTTTTTCTCCATTTGTATTAGTCCCGCCCAATGATGATAAAGTGCAATCCCTTTTGTGATACGGTAAAATATCGAAGATTCCTAACATTAACATTTATCTTCTGTCGTTTCATTCGTTGTCGATCTTCTATTCCGCACTAACGATTCTTCTTTCTTACATTATGACGAAGTCCTGTGACACAAAAATGGTATACATCATCCTACATCAACATACATGTTAGGAACATACATATATATAGGCATAATAGACAATAAACATCATTTAACATTGCATATCATAAGCAATAAACTATAAATACATGCATCACATTACATTTGTATAACATCCCATGTCATTATACATATAACATCACATTGCATCTCATAATCATATAGAATTATATTTCATATAGAATCAATTTATCGCATTAGTTGCATAAACAACATAAAGTACATACAACCATCCATCACATAGGCATGTCATATAAACATCACATGTATCAATAAATAACTGCATAATCCATAAATAGACAATGCATATCATAAGAATCGCCGCCAAAATCATATATATATACATAGCTCAAATGTGTCACATCACAATGTCATAATGTATCATAAATACATGGAAGCCCGCAGGCTATCAGATCAAAATACAATGTCTCAAATGGACCTCAAAACTGTATCTCTATCTTGAACTGCCACTGCCATCATGTCGGGAGTGTGTAGGAGACTGATGCTCGGAACCTGCTGATCTCGGAGCTGTGGGAGGTCTGTCGTAGGGCCCTGCTCTGCGTGGCTGGTCCACTCCCTCTGTACTCACTGTCTGTGTGTGGGTCCTGGTCTGGGACCTGCTGCTCTGTGCTGCTGAAAAACTGGGAGCCCGTCTCTCTATGGGAACCTCTGCCTCATACAAGTCTCGGTAATATCTCTCCCTCTCGCCGGCTCTGACCAACTCTCTGGAAAATGCTGTTGATGGTCCTGTACATAATGACCTAAGCTCTATGAATCTCTGCTCAGTCTCCTGCCGCCGGGCTACAGCCTGATCCCTCTCCAACAAGGCTCTGTCTCTCTCCACCCTTTAGGCATCTCTCTCTGCCATCAACACCCTCATCTGCTCCTCCAAGGAGGCAACCTGGGCTCGTAATATATCAGTGTCGGGCACCTCTGCCTCTATCTCATCCTAACGGACCCTATCTCGCCCATCCTCCTCCTCGTCCATCTCCTCCCGGTGTCCATTCCCAATCCATTCCACCCCCCTCCACCCTCCTTCCCTCCTTCCTGTTGAATGTCTCTGGTCCACCTCCCATTCCTCCACATCTATGCTTGAATCCTCCTCCCCTCTCCTCACGGATCGGTGATAAGGTTGCTCCTCGTCCTCGTCGACCATGCCTCCCTCTCCTGCCTCCACGTCGGCCACCTCTGCCATCATCCCCACCATCCCCTCGGCCTTCTCTGCCTCCTCGACCACCTCCTCTGCCCCGTCTACCTCTGGGACCTCTAACCCGCCGCTCTACTGGTGCTGGCTGCCCTGGATCTGTCAAAGGAGTCAGCCTGTGTAATGCCCGCCACTGATCATATGCTGGAGTCGTCCCCGGATCTGCTGGTCCACCCCTCCATCCCCATGGCTGTGCCTGTAATCCATCAATATCTGCCTCTGCAGTGGCGACTAGAATCTCTGGCCCCCACAATAGGACCTCTCGTGAAGACTAAGCAAACTTTGCTCTCCCTCGGGGTACATCCTGTACCTCTCCATACTGCCTCAGGACCCGGTCCGGCAACTCTATGATGTGCATATGGGACACTGTCCGTCCCACCAAATACTGTGTCTGTCGACAAAATGGCAAATGCTCGCCCTCATCTGACCACACCTCGCAGCCTAGGTACGGTCTCCATGTAAACTCCTGCATCAAGTCTATAGCGTGTCTATAATAGCCCGTGTCACCAATGTGGTGCTGTGTGGTGGCTCCCACATACTGAAAGGTGTATGGCGCTCCACGAGCTAGATCTACTGTCACCGGTGGTCTAAAGATAGCAATATGCTCCCACGCCCATACCATCAGGAGCGTGGTGCCGCAGCTCATCGACTGTGCCTCTCTATAGGCAATGTCATGAAGGTGGAAGTATAACATCCCTAGCACACACGAACCCCAAGCATATACAACTCGGCGCTCTAGCATGCCCACTAGCATCTCACCCCATCCCACAGGGAATCCATGACCTCGGCGGTCAGGCAGTACAATACCACCTATCAGTGTCGCTACTAGACAGTCTAACTGTCTATATCTCTGAGCTAATACCCGCCATCTAATCTCATAGTCATCCACCCCTAGCTGTCTAACGTCCGCATGGGGGTAATATCTACACATCTCTGCTATACCCCTCTGGGTATCATAAACCACCCGTGTCCCTCTAATCGGTAGCCTCAAAATCCTATACACATCCTCCAAAGTCACTGTAGCCTCTCCAGTCGGAAGATGGAACGACGATGTCTCCGAGTGCCACCGCTCACATAGTGTTGTCAGCAAACCCCAATTTGCCCTAATCTGGGGCATATCGGTCACGTGCAACAAACTCAAATGCCATAAAGTCCGTCGCTCGGCCGGCCGTAAGCTGTCTCTGAATCGAAACGTCGTGGGTCTCGACTCACGTGTGTAGATAGGGTCAAGAACAACCTGCAACAACATGCCTCATGTCAGCCTGAATCATCTACCCTAGTGAAAAATGAATGTTTTGACATAAAATGCAAATGCGTCGTTATTTTGCAGATGCGTCACTTTTTTAACACATGCGTCGCTTTTCTACAAATGCAGTCCACAAATTTACAAGTGCGTCATTATTAATCAAATGTGGTTAATTATTATCAAATGCGTGCTAAAAATGACATTTGCGGTTCAAAATGGCAAATGCGTGTCTAAATATTCTAATGCGTCGCTAAACATGCAAATGCGGTTCAAAATTTCAAATGCGTATCAGAATAAACAAATGCGTATCATAAAATGCACATGCGTAGCTAAATTTCAAATGCGCATCATAAATATCAAATGCGTAACACAAAAAACACATGCGGTTATTTTCTAAACTAAGCCTAAATGGTCGGCGTTAAAATGCAAATGCGGCTTTTCGCAAGCAGATGCGTCGTTCGCGCATACAGATGCGGTGCAAATTAAAATGTGACGCACAACTAAAAATGCAATAAATACCTTAAAATGCGCGAAACTTAAAATTTTTCAAAAGACAAGTTTTAGGTCCGTACCGGGGGGTCCGCGCCGGCTGGTCTCTGGAACGTCCTGATCCTGTATGCACGATGATGGGTGGCTGGAACTGGAGACATCCTCGCTGAAAGTCAGAGAAAACTTTTCAAATCTCTAAGCTGGGTGGGTGTAAATGAATAGTTTTTCACCCCAATTCCAATATATACCTAGGGCTTAGGTGGCATTTTCTTCCTACTGGCCGTGTACACTTCCATTTTCTATTATCCCGTACCCATCCCTCCCGTTTTCGAACCCAATTCTGTCAACTGCATTACATTTCTGCCTATCTACTGGGCTAATCGGGCGCATTTCCAAATTTTTCTGAAAATTTCATAAATTTGTCATTTTTCTGAGGGGGCATACCTTCACCTATTCTAATCCGGAACTTGACTGGAGCATATTTTCATCGGTTTTCTTTGACACAACGCCGAAACAACATTGTATCAAAGAGGGGCAAATGTAGACACCGAAATCTGGTTTTTAGCCTGCGGCTTCTATATTCTTCATAATTCTTATTTTTCATGGTCTTGATTAAATAATCTTAATTATTTAATTAATTCATCTTCTATTAATTCTTCTATTAATTAAATAATCTTATTTATTTAATTAATTCACACTTGTCTTTATTTCTTCTAATTAATTAAATAAACGTTTGTTATTTAATTATATTACTAATTAACCTTATTCTTCCGATTAAATTAAATAAATCATTATTTAATTTACTCTTTATCATATTTCAACTATAATTAAATAAATTCTTTATTTAATTATTCATTTAAAATCCCCTTCGTCATTTAATTAAATAAATATTATTTATTTAATTATTCTTCAAATATCGAGTCTTGAATTAAATGAATTATTTAATTCATTAATTCTATTTTAACACATTCTTCTATATTTTAGATAATTATGTGAGTTATCTAAGTATTCACTTTTACTCAACTCGACATCTATTTTAATCGCTCGTTAACTATTGATTTGATGTCTGAGTGGCGTCTTCGAGTAATCTCTTCGTCTAATCATGCAATCGTCCAGTTCTAACTCATTTGCGTGCACATGCATATTAATTAAACATTCTTATTTAATTAATTAAGTGTTGTCGTGCATTGCTTTAATCAATCTTTATCTTTGTCATGCAAAGATATTTCTTATATTTTTGAATGCCAAACTGAAGATTAAATCATTTATTTAATCTTTAATTCTATTTCTAATTCGAATCACTCATGTCATTACTGTCAGTTAACAGAATGCATGACTAATCTGTCAATCTCAACCGTCCGTTGATCTTTCGATCTTGGCCTGTCATTCGAATAATCAATTTTCTATAAATTGATTTGTCATTCTTCATTCCAATCTCTCTCGCGAATTTGATAACTTTTGAGAGCACTTTTGTCTTGAATCTTCAATATTTTGCTAATCACTATCTTAGGCTATACTTGCACGAATTTACTTGAAAATCTGAGAGCAATTATACTACACAAGCAAAATGGAGAAGGGCAATCGAGATAATTCATGGAAATACGTTTGGAATTGGTGAGATTGTTTCAGTTTTAATTAAGTTTTTACTTTCCCATGTTCTTTGTTGCTTAACGTTTGAATTTGCATTTTAGATTTAGTTTTGTATTGAATGTGTGCTTCTAATCTTGATTCTGGTGTGTCTATTGTGCAAAAGCTTTTATTTGGCGTTACAGGAAGAACCCTCAAAATGTAAGAAGTCTCTGAAAGTTGCTCAAATGTCCCTGTATTGATGCCAAAAGATTCCTTTCCCAAACCATGTGAAGCTGCAATGGTGTAGTCACTTCCTGGAACATGTGAGAACCCCTTTGCAACAACACTCTCATCTACTAAAAAAGACAACTCAAGATCTAGCAAGGATGTAGGTAGAACATACTCCAAAGACGATGTCTCCTCAAAAGAGAAAGTGGCCTCCTCCAATTGCTGTACATATGCATCCATAATCACATCAACCTCGAAAGATTGATCATGTAGAGGAGGGTTAGAGTGTTCCTTCACAACAACTGAAGAAGAATCACCTTCATCAAAGAGAAGATGTAGATAGTCAAATGTGTCTCCCAAATCTGCAATGTAGGATTCCACAAACAAGTTGCCAGTGTCTGACAAGTAGTCATCCCATGAAGTTGTTGCTGGAAGACAAGGTATACACTGTTGCACTGAATCACAAGGTACTGAAACTGTCGGAACACAAGTATCATCAAGTGCATCAGTCAATGTAGAAGATGGAGTATGAACAATAGGTTCAAGAACCTCAGGAGTAGAAAGCACTCCAAGATTCAAGTAACCATACTCAATCTCCTCAAGTGCGTCCACACTAGGGTGACCGAATCATCAATAGGAGCAAAATATGAGAAGGTGTAGAACCAAGAATGATGATCAACCTCCCCAACTGCAACAAGAGCCTTGCTATGCAAATCCCGAACAATGACAGAATCTGGTGTGAACTCTACACTTTTTCCTGTACCACTATGTGTAATCTGATAGATGGAGAGGATATTCCTTGACAAAGTAGGCACACATAGAACATCATTAAATGCTCCACCTTCAGCATCAATAGAACCCTTCCCACAAACTACCAAAGAAGTGTTGTTGGCCATCAAAATGGGTGGTTATGAACAAGAATCAAATGAAGAGTACATATCCTTGGATGAAGTCATATGATGTGAAGCTCCTGAATCAAGGATCCACTGATCTGAATTGGAATCTGCAAAAGCAAGAAATGCTTGCCCCTTATGTTTCTCATATTGAGATGAAGAAGAAGGTGATGAGCTAGATGTTGTTGCCATGAGAGTTGTTCCTTTTCCTTTAGAAGAAGTGGAAGGAGATGAGTCCTCTTGATATGCAGTTGGTAAGTTGATATTATTCTTCTTAAGGATGTGTTTCAACTCATCAATTTGCTTAACATGACAACAATGCTCCCCATGACCAAACTTTTTGCAATATGCAGATGTTGGTTGCTCCCTCTTGCTTGAATTATTGTACTTCTTTGAAGAAGATGAAGTTGAGCTTTGTTGTGGAGGAGTAGATTGTTGGTTCTCTCCTTGTGGTTTTGGTGAAGATTGCTTCTGCTTCTTATTGGAACCCTTTCCTTGAGCACCTTGATTAGCCACCAAAGCCTTGGACTTTGAAGACTTGAGAATCCCCATGCTTACCAACTTTGCTTGCTCTAACATCAAAATTTCTGTAAAAGCATCAAATGATGGCATAGTGAAATAACTACCAACTGTCAAGCGATCGGTTTGGAAGCTAGAAACAAATGCTGCATATTCTGCTGGAAGTTTTCCCAACAAATTGTAGACCAACTGTGCATCCTTCTTATCAATGCCACAATCCTTAAGTTGTGCTCTTAGCTCATTTGCCTTAGTGACATAGTCTTGAATTGTATCAAAATTCTTGGGATCTAACATTGTGAGATCATTTTCAAGCTGATAACCTCTAATCTCATCAACTTGGCCATATAATTGACCAAACTTGTCCCAAGCTTCTTTAATTGTTGTACACTTATCAATTTGAAAGATTAGATCTTTTGATACATATTTCCTTAATGTTCCAAGAGCCATAGTATTTTTAGTGAGCCAATCCAAATGAGCAACAAGATTAGCTTGAGGATCAGATGGTGCAACAATAGTTCCATCAATATAATGAGTTAATCCTTTTTCCATTAACTTACTCCATGCATCAATTTTCCAAGAAGCATAATTATGTGGAGTTAACAAAGGAAACTTAGGAGAACCCATAGCAGCAAAATGAAAGAGAACAAGATAGAGAGAGAGGCACAATCACTCAAGACACCCCCCCAAATTCACTCAATCAAAGAACCCCCCCTCAAAAAAGATGATTTGGCACTTTATAATTAGTGCATGTACAATGGCCACTTGCAAGCCAAGCAAAGTGTTCTTTTGATTTTCAATGTTTTACAATAGCCTTAAGTAGGCTACAACAGACTCAAATGACCGATACAAAAGACCAAACTGAGATCTTATCCTTACAAATGCCAAAATAGGCCAAAATGACCAAGTGCTGAAAGTACAATTTCTGATCACAATCACTACAAAATGATAGCACCATTGTAAAGTTCAGAAAAAATCATGCACTTTAAAAAAAATGGCACATGAAAAGGAGTTTGTATGAGCCTGAACAGAGCCCTGGAAGTTGCAAAAACGGTGACAATTGAGCAAGACCTGAGACAAATCCAATTTTCTAGAAAATCCATGCACCAAAATCAGAAAATAACTTCACCACTGCAATGTACACGAAAAATTAGCCTAGATCAAAAAAAAATTGCACCAAACAAGGCCTCAAAACAACCAAGATATGAGCCTCAGAAGATGAACTGCAAAATTGAAAACTCAATCCGTGAAGGGGTCTAAATTTTTCAAAAGATGCTCATGCAGGGCTGATGTCATCATTTTCAACATTAAATTTGATGGCTGTATGCTCATCACCGATCTGGCGATGTTAAATTTGACGGTCGTATGAACGTCACCGTCCCCGTCATCCTCCGTCAAAATATTTAGCCGGAATATGCTCTTGTCGCCGTTTATTGTGCCGGAATATTCCTTAGGCAGCCAGAATATTCTTCAACCGCCGATTATTTTGCTGATGCCGGAATCTTCTGCATTGATGGAATATTTGGAAAGCTGTCATTGATTGTTGACTGGCCACCTGCCGGTGGAAGCTCGTCGGAGTTTTTTTTTGTTGACGGAATTTTTAAATTAGCCAACGGAGTTGTCCGTTGCCTACCGGTAAGCGGGGGTTGCGTGTGGGGGCTGCTGCAGTACCGCCATGTGGTGGCTCCTAGAGGTCGCGGTACTCTGCGGAGTACAATGTCCGCAGTGTACAGGGTACTGTGGCTTTTAATCCGCAGATTTTTTTTTAATTTTTTTTTTTAACTTTTTACAACTAAATAAAAAACTGCGAAATAATTCTTATTTTGAATTTTTTTTTTTGAAAAAAAATCCACAGAAAAATAAATAATTTTTTTTTTCAGAAAATGAAATCATACCAACACAATAATGGCTAGGCCGTACGGCTCGGCCAGCGAAAAAATTTTGCCTCAGCGGACAAATTGCTCCGATTTGGATGAATTGGTAGTCGATTTATAGGTTCTTGACCCTTCTGAATGCAATGGTAGTGTCCTTTTTGGCTGAAAATGCTCCGAAGTGGTAGTTCCCTCCTGGATCTGGTAACCACCTCCAATCTTCAACCCTTTGCAGATTTGGCCTTCGATGTCCAACTGAGACGAAACAAAAGGCAAATCTGACTATCTCGGACACTCCAGACACAATGGCAAGCTCAGATCTGATGCAACAGGCTCCCAAAATGCACCTGCAACACAAGGCCAAAAATGGAACCCTCCAAGAATCTCTCCAAAAGACTAACTAAAGGCACTCCAAAATATTTGATACCATGTAAGAATTGGCTACGAAGGTAGCCACCCAGGATCTAGAGGCCTAATAGAAAGCACAAGCATAAGAGAGATAGAATATGACAAGAATAAATTGTATTCAATGTCAATAATATGAGATGATAGAATGGTACAATGTTGTGCTATGCATGGAGACCCCTTGGTTATATAGCCAAGGTGAGAACATAGGAGGGCATAAGATTATGACAAGTATCGTAATCTTATGACATGTGACAACAAGGAAAAATTATCACTCCACCTAAAGTGGAAAGGTGATAATGTGATAATCACCACAAAAGGTGGATCACCCACAAAAGGTGGAGAGATAATCACATGATGTGTCCACAATACTCCTTCACAATCATACTTCTCCCCCAACAACATCAACATCCTACATCAACTCCTCCCCTTGATCCCATCATACCACAAGATCAATACCTCAATCAACCTCCAAATACCCCATATTGTACCCAACACACATATATCCCATAAGATCCATCACACTAATATTTTCCACTTCAACCACCTCCACATCCCTCGTATCAATCTCAACAACCCCCACAACAATACACTACTCCAAAACCACCACAAAATATATGCTCCAATATTTGTCACAATCCTATCCTTCTCAACCACCTAATGAACCATCCAAAAATACTCGTAACTATCAATCAAATCAATCTCAGTCATCTCAAGCTCCCTTGAAATCCTATGGGAATCCTCTTCAACATCCCCTAGTATAAATCTCAATGACCTCATCAACCATCAAAAAATCCTCCTCACTATCCATTGCATCAATCTCAATCACCTCATCACCCATCCAACAATGCTCCTCACTATCCATCACATCAATCTCAATGGCCTCATCACGCATCCAACAATCCTCCTCATTATCCATCACATCAATCTCAACTTCCTCATCAACCATCCAACAATCCACCTCAACAATGTTCTTATCCATCTCAACCATATCAACAAGAATCATTTTAATCTTCTACAACATCAATCATATACTAATCCACCTCTAAATCTACCTTCCCATCTTCCATCTTCACAAAACCAATAAATCAACTAACCAAGTTCCAATCTAGCAGTTCCCCCCAATCAACAACTCCTAATCAAGAATGGGAGGATATGAAATCTACACTTAAGGATTTGCAAGCTATAAATTCCAAGAAATCATTCAAGTTTCAATAATTATGTATGTATCCCTTTGATCATGCTATTGCAACCACACTTTTCCCAAACACTTAAAAATCCCCAAATTTGATAAATATAAAGGGAAAGGTGATCCTCAGGACCACATCAAGGAATTCTTCATGATTGTGGTGTAGAAAAATGTACACCTTTACATTTTCACTCCATGTTTGGGTCCCTTAATTTAATCGTCTACTTAATTAAGCCTTTAATTGACCCAATTCTGAATTTAAAGCCTAATTAATCCTATTTTGCAAAAGGGGAACCTCTATTAAACAATTGCAAACATTAATTAAATTGCCTTGGAAATTGAGTGTCCTAGATCTAGGTCCTAGAACCCATTCTCCTAAGGGTTAATGGATCCTCCTTAATTTGAGGATCTCAATTTTAATATTTTTTTATGGCATTTTTATGATTCGAATTCAAATTGCAATTTTCAGCCTTTGATGTTTAATTGTTCTGATTAGATTAAAACTGGAAGGGCCAGTACCCATAACAGAATAGCCATAGAGGAAAAGATGGCTCACGAAAAGTGAGACCACAAAAACAAGACTCACAAGAAGTGGTCCAGGAATGAACAAACCATAAACTTATGCTTTTGACCAGAGCATAGAACCGGTATAACAACCCATAGACTTATGCTTTTGATCAAAGAATTGGACCATAAGACTAGCTAAAAGAGAAAAGGCAACAAAAACAAAGGAAACCAACTTGAAATATACCACCCCACAGAAAATAGGGGAAACCTAATGAGAGCCAACAGTTTGATGTTTAATTGTTGAGAAATTAGAAAATTAGCTATAA
The DNA here is from genome assembly GCA_007258455.2 of Sequoia sempervirens. NCBI lineage: Eukaryota > Viridiplantae > Streptophyta > Pinopsida > Cupressales > Cupressaceae > Sequoia > Sequoia sempervirens. The sequence goes on from VDFB02008423.1 coordinate 12,474, forward strand.
ATACAAGGTATTTTTATCTTTTGAAACTAGATTTGAATTGGGAGAACAAGTAAGGGAGAAAATTTATAGCCAATATTATTGTCAAGAGCATTCAAGAGTAGATGTATCAGGTCTTCTACATCAACATTCAAGATCTCAAGCATCATGTCAAAGTTATTTGCATTCATGCATGATTTTGGAGCTAACATTGTGATGTAGGTTTCAAGCATCAAGATCAACATCCAATCAAGCCATTTAATGCAATATCAAGACCTTAGTGAGATGTATTAGAATTCAATCCTCTAAGGCTCTCCATTCAAGGGTTTGGTGAGTTGCAACATAGCATTGTTCATTCATCATTCCTTACATTTATGATTTTATTTTATTTCAAGGTTTAAATACCAAACTAGGGTTTAACCAAGGCAAACCCGTATCCACCAAAAAAAATCTCCTCTCTTTGTGTATGTACAGGTCAATAGGTGAAGAAAGGATTGAAATTGAAGATCTCAAAAGTGCAAAATTGCAAAAGTTATCAAAGTTGCAAAGTTGTCACAAAAAGGTTGTCAAGACCACAAAAACTCAGCTTCTGGATTCATTTACACCTTTTTAGTAGTGAAACCTATGGGAAAAGACATCTTAGATCCATCACTAGAGGCTCTCTAAAATTGAGGAAAAGTCATGTACAAGGACTCATTCACCATTTCTAGATGCTCGACAACAACTTTTGGTGGTAGGTACATAGTGTCTTACCTTTCTTAGATCTACTAAAATTTTAAATTTTTTTTGCTAGAGTTATGCTTCATCTACATGATTTAGGTCTTACATTTCATATTTGAGTTCATTTACTATTTTATTTTTATCACTCAAAAGTGTTGTTAGGAGAGATTTTACCCTATCCTCAATCATAAGGAAATTTGCAAGATCTCCAATTGGGTTTACTCACCTAGGGTTGAAAGTCAATCCTACGATTGGGGGATCTCATTTCCTAATGAAAAAGAAACAAATAGGTTCATTATACTACATTTTCCCCCTTTCTATTTTTGGTAAACTTACATTGGTGAACCCTCATTTGATGAAACCATTTTTTGATGTTTCAAGGACTTGTCAAGATGTGGCCTACAATGATAACTATCTTCCTCATTTGTTTCCTTGATTTTGGGGGTCAAGTATTGGAATGGTTTTTACACCTCCCTTATGGTTCTATCACTACTTTTGTGGAATTATCTAAGAATTTTGTAACTCACTTCTCTTATAATCTTGAGCGTGAAGTAATTATGATCAATCTATGTGACAAGAAACAAAAAAATGGAGAGTTTCATGAGCTACTTGCAAATGTGGAGAGCTCAAGCTAGTCACCTTTTGTGGTCTCTACATGAGAAATAATTGATAAAAATCTTTATCCAAAACTTTCACAAAAAAGTGGCTTTCCACTTACGAATTCATTATTTATCCTTATTTTACAAGATCATAGAGAAGGGTGTTACCATTGAACAATATCTCATAGCTAAGGGTTTAGTCAATATTTTTAAGGAAAGTACCAACAAAGCTTCTAATGAAAAACCCTATTTTTGGAACAAGAACAAGAATTTTTTCAATGTTGGTGTCATAGATACTAACATGTTCAAGTGGCCAATACATCTAAGGGTAATCAAACTGTAACTACCCATCCTACCACAAATGGAATATTTGTTCCTCAAGGTGCACCTAGGTTCTCCAATCAAGTTAATGTTCAACATAATTTCACTGCTTTAGGGGAACCCCTTGATGTGGTGTTTCATAAGTTGGTACAAGATAATGTGGTTACTTAAATGGTTATCCAACCCTTCAATGATACTAAACTCAATAATGGAAGGTTGTTTCATGCTTTCAGATCTAAGCATTCTCTAATAGATGGCATGCCCTTGGCTCTAGGTCATAGGGAAAATATTTAAGATTTGTGGATCTACTAGATCAAGAGAACCAACAATTTATGTTAAATCATTGCAATATAACATGCATGGTGATTACTAAGAATCAAATAAAATTATCATCATTGTATGGGAACTCATTTCCATTGTGTACTTTGCTAATATTTTTCTTATCAAGGTTGGAGCTTCACAAATAGACTATTTTTTATGACATAATAACTATGAATAAATCAAAATCCTTTTATGGACTGTGTATGCCAATCAACAACTTTTTTATCGTAAATGTTCTAGATACATACTTAAATATGAATGAATAATATGATATATTTGAGGACTTTCCAATTAAAAACATCTCAAAATTACTTTAAAACAAACACAAGCCAAATCTTACAAGTTGGAAAAAGGTTTCAATCGAAAAAAGGGTCAAAACCATATCATTTGAAATATATACACTAGATAAATGTAATAAAATAATCCAAACTTAAAATTAACCTAAATAAAAAGTTGAATCTAGACAAGTACCAAAATATATATTGTAACCAATACAAAATAATATATGTTCTTAACTCAAAGTAAAATGAGGAATATCTTGTTGTAATGCACATTGTATGATTTGACTCAAAACCTTTCTATCAACCTTACATCCATAAGACTCTTATAGACCAAAACATGAATTGTGCTTTATTAAAAATTAAAACTGCATTTATGCCTCTAATCATAATATTTGCAATCTTGAACTTTTGTGTGGCCATGATTTTGAAGTCCATGCCCATAAACATCTACATGACTTTGATCTTAGAGTTTGTGTTCCTAATGTTTATGTGTTTTCTCTTTAAAAAACATAAAAATTGGACACTACAAAATAAATACTAGACTATTACATTAAAAAAAAAATTATTAAATTTTACAAACACAAAGAAAAATAATATTACAATTATATATTCAATTGTAACCTCTCCAATAACTATTAAATAGTGCTACACAGAGACCCATCCCCTACCTTGGTACCCCCGTCCTCGTCCCAGAAATGTTTTGGGGACTTGGGGACTCCTCATAAACTTCCTCTCGCCTTTGCATCTGACAGTGACACAAACTTGAGCTCCAATTTTGGTACAGACCTATAGTTGCATCTGCTGATTGGGGACATCCATTTATTTTCTATGTTTTTGTCATTTTATAGTTGAAATTTGAAGTCTTTGTGCATTTTGTTATAATTCTTATTTAATATTTATGCACATTGACAATAAAAGCATTTGAATTTTGTTAATTTGTTTGTCAATTCTCATGTGAAATCTCAATTCAAGTCTAATGTTATGTATTAATCCTCTACAATGCCTATGATGAATGCTTTATCAATGTTCTTATATGAATATTTGAAATTTCTCTATATTTTTAAAAATTTCCCTATTTTTTATAGCCGTCCCCTACTATCCTCTAAAAAATGACCCAAAAATACCCTGTACTGAAAACACATCCCACTGTCTCTTGCCATCCCCGTCCTCGAAACTTGGGGGAGCATAGCTATTAAATAGTACTGTACAAAATTATTTTTGAAACAAGATTGCATTGTTGTAAACACAGCAAGAGACATTTCAAATGTTACCAAGGTTAACAAGTAGAAACAATGCAACAAAACATTTTAATCTTTTTTATCAAAATTGTCTTGTTTCCTTGGTTGTCAGTTTCTTGGCCCCTATTCCACACAATATCCACAGTGTAGCACAATTTGCGGCACTGTCTATACCATCGACAATTTGCACCGATGGGATGATGGTCTTTGATGCCTCCCATAGTGCGTTGATTTTCTCGCCATAAAACTCTCATGCAAACTCTGACATTTTCTACATTACAAGTTGCCATGGGTTTTTAGTACATTATAGTACATTAGTACAATGTATAGGAAAAAATGAGAGAGTAAACATGGAAGAATAAAAAATGAAAAGGTAAGATTGATAAGATTAATTTATATTCATTTTATTTGTATGTCATTAAATTTTTATTAAAATAATAATATTATAAAAATACTTAAAATGTTAGTTATTAAATTAATAAAATTTAATAATTCTTTATACTAAAATAAATTATACTAAATAATTATAATTTTAAATTATATTAATATTTTGAATAAAATTTTATTCAATATTTTAAATTAATTTATTTTTATACTAACATTTATTAAATAAATGTACACACAACATTTAAATATAATAGAAATTGTGATAAAAATAAGTTTTAACTTTTTTTTTAATATAAATTCTTTGAATAAAATGTTAGTTATTTTTTCAATAAATAACAATATATTTATATTTAGATAAATTATTTAAACTTAAAGTATACATTTTAAGATAAAAATATTTAATTTTCATTAAATATTAATAAAATATTTCAAATAAAAACCATCTAAAGAGATCAAAATTAAAATATTTAAAATATCAAAAGACTAACCTAATATAGTTATCTAAAGAGATATCAATATTAAATTATTATATTTATTCAAGTGTTTACATTATTAGTACTATTAAAATGAGTTAATTAGTTGTGACATGAACTTAAATACATTATATCTTCAGGTTCTGTTACATTGGATGGTGGTTGTCTTCAGGATGTGCTTCTAGTTCTTGACATTTCAACAAACCTTCTTTCTATTTATCAAATTTTCCACTCTGGCTCTGGTAAGATAGTGGGGTTCTCACCACATGATGTGGTTATTCCAGACCTTCATGATCCTAATTTGGTTGTCACTATTGGGAGTGTTGATTCTACATCTCGCTTATATACATATTTGATGGATTTGAGAGTTTTGACAATTCAGGATCCTCTCTTATAGCACATACAGACTCAATGAGCAGGCTTTGGCATGAGCATTTTGGCCATGTCGATTATAGATATCTACAATAGATGAGTACTCAAGCACTTGTGATTTGGCTCCCTAATATTTCCTATATTGATGGTGTTTTTCATGGTTGTGCACCTGGAAAACATCACTCAAATTCTTTTCCTATGAGTAGAGCCACATGTGCTAAGGCACCCTTGGAGTTAGTACATAGTGATCTCATGTCCATTCCGACTCCTTTTTCAGGGGCCCAATATGTGCTCATATTTATTGATGACTTCTCTAGACATACATGTTTGTACTTTCTTAAGTACAAGTCTGATGTCTTTGATTCATTCAAGATCTTTAAGACATTTGTGGAGAAGCAATCAAGAATTTCTATCAGGAGGGTATGCACAAATAATGAGGGGGAGTATGTTAATGAGGCTTTTAGAGATTTTTACACTGAGCATGGTTTGCAGCATCAGCTAACAATACCTTACACCCCTCAACAAAATGGTGTTGCTGAGAGAAACAACAGAACCTTATAGGAGATGGAAAATTGTATGATATAGTCTTGAGCTATGAGCTCATCATTCTGGGCAAAGGCAGTCAATTGTGCCAATTATATTCAGAATCATATGCCTCATAAGGCATTACAACATATGAATCCTAAGGAGGCTTGGACCCATGTCAATCCTAATGTTCTACATTCCAATTTTTTGGTAGTGAGGCTTGGGCATTTATTCCTGATGCTCAACGGAAAGCCATGGGGAGGAAGAGCCAACGACTCATATCTTTTGGCTACTGTGAGGATGTTAAGGTGTATAGGTTGTTTGATCCTAATTCCAGAGAGGTCTTATTTCGGCAAGATGTCCAGTTTGATGAGTGCTTTCCTCTGATGGATTCTCCATCACCGGCTTCTCTCTCACTACCTACTCCCTCTTCATCTCTTGAGAATTACTTATCTCTTGAGGATGATGCAGATAATGATCCAAGATCTCCACTACCACCAGCCACTTATCATTTTCCTAGGTGGGCCCATGTTACTGTTGAGGCAGTTGGTTCTTTAGCATGTGATCCTTAAGATACTCGTCATACTTGTGCTTAGACATTTGGTTCTAGTCTTTCGAGTCATGCCATTTTGGATGATCCTCATATTTTTTCAAAGGTGACAAGTCACCTTGAGTGGGATAGGGCTATGGATGAGGAGTATTCTTCTTTGATGAAAAATCATACTTGGGATCTTTGTCTTCTTCCTAAGGGAAGAAACTTGGTTCGGTGTAAGTGGGTGTATCGTACCAAGTATGCTACAAATGGTTCGATTGATAAGTATAAGGCACGTCTTGTTGCGAAGGGGTTTTCTCAGGTAGAGGGTATTGACTACTTTGAGACCTTTGTTCATGTTGCCAAGATGAATTCTATTCACTTTGTACTTTCACTTGTAGCTTCACAGGGATGGATAGTGTTTCAGATGGATGTGAAGAGTACTTTCTTGCATGGAGACCTACATGAGGAGATCTATATGGAGAAACCTCAGGGTTTTGTACAAGACTCTTCCTTGGTTTGTAGACTTTGACGTTCATTATATGGTCTCAAACAAGCCCCTCAAGCTTGGTATGAGAAGATGGACTCTTTATTGCTTTCCTCTCACTTCACACGATGTCATTTCGATCACACAATATACATTCAGCATCACGAGGGTGATCTTTTTATTCTTGTGCTATATGTAGATGATCTCATTCTTACAAGTAGCTCATCCTCCATGATTCAGAGTGTTCGGAGAGCTTTGATGGATCAGTTTTAGATGACAGATCTCAGTCTTCTGCATTTTTTTCTCGGTCTATAGCTTATTCAATCTTCAAATGGGATTTCCATATTTTAGTAGAATTATGTTCTTGACATGCTTCAGTAATTTGGCATGCTTGATTGCAAGCTTGCCTCCACTCCATTTCAGTTAGGTGTTGTTTTGTCTTCCACTTTTACTACTCCTTTAGTGGATTCCACCTTATATACGCAGTTGGTTGGCAATTTGTTGTACCTGACACATTATCATCCTAATCTTTCCTTTGTGGTCAGCGTTGTTTCTTGGTTCTCCCATGATCCTCATGAGAGCCATTGGCAAGCAGCCAAACATATTTTGAGGTACATTCAAGGCACCACTCATTATGGCATTCACTACACTTTTGGATCTCCTCACATTGTTGGCTTCACTGACTCAGATTAGGCTAGTGATGTCAATGATCGGAAATCTACTTCTGGAATTTTTTTTCCTTGGTTTTGGTCCTATCACATGGTCTTGCAAGAAGTAGTCTACTATTGCATTATCATCTATAGAGGCTGAGTACTGAGTAGCAGTGTTAGCTAGTTAGGAGGTTTTATGGCTTTGGTAGTTGATGACAAAGTTTGGGTTTCCTCCTAATAGTCTCACTATTCTTTGGTGTGACAATCAGAGTGCCATTCACATTTCCCGCAACCCAGTGGAGCATCAGTGAACTAAGCACATTGAAATCCACATGCACTTCATTAGGTAGTTGATTCAAGATGGTTCTCTCATCTTGGAGTACATTCCTAAAGAGGAGCGAGTTGTAGACATCTTCACTAAACCTTTGGCATCACCGCGCTATCTTCAGTTGTGCTCCATGCTTGGGGTGAAGGAAGTTGTCCCTGGGGGGTCTTAGTGAGGCCTTCCTTCCTTCATGTTTTTTTTCAGCATGTTTCTTTATCTCTTTTTACAGAGGATTTTTTTCCCACTAGGTTTTCTCCTTTACTCTGCTTTACAGAGATTTGGTTGTATTTGGGTACCTAATCAGGCCTAGTTGTCAAGACCCTTGTTTGCTTTCTAACTTGTAGTTGCATTGCTTTCATGCATTTAGTTTGTAGCTACTCCCTAAGTTCATCTTAAGGGGGGGTGTTAGAGTAAAAGGTTTATTACTTAATTATTTTAATTAATTTACCTTTTATATTTCTCTTAAGATAAACTTAGTTTTTATTTTGTAGGCATTTAATAGTTATTCTAATTATTAAATGCACCCTTTTTAGGTTTCACTTTAGGGTTTCTTGATCTCCTTCATAAGGATTGATCTCATTGTATTATTTCACTTTTCTCTTTGATTAATGCAATCTTTAGCTTTCAAAGAACCTTTTCCTTTTGTCTCGAATGTCTTCTTTCTATGACACGTTATTTGCATGCAGGTGATCTTTGGAGTCTATGAGGTTGGCTTTCACAACTTCAACATTTTTGTTGGGGTTTCTATAAGGGAATACCTAGGTTGGTGGTTTTCAATGGTGTGGGCCTTTTGTTATTTGTTCTTTTGTTCTATTTTCTTTGATTTAATAAAAAATTACCCCTCTTTTATTAATAAACTTACAATGAAGAGTTTCTAGAAGATTATAAAATATAAGGTGGCAATTGATTCACACATTCAAGGTTCACTTTCTAGTTAGGAAAAGAGAGGTCTAATGTTTTAGTAATAGTCTTTTCCAAATAGAGGGAAATATTGTATATATCATTATAGCACATTTACAACAATTTGCATAGCTATATATTAATGATATTTTGTAGCTTGAGAGACAATGTTAGCCTCATGGCATTCTATAATAGTTTTATGATATTTTGTATAAATTTACAACCTTATTGAGATTGATATAAAATATATGATACATGTCCATAGCTTAAATAGATTTAATGGTTTGAAGAATACTCACTATTGAGCGTGATCATGAATAGCTTAAATTTTTATATAATACTTACATAAATTGATAATGAAAACAAGAAAATTTTATTAATTTATTTATTAAATTTGATGTGAAAAAACAATTTAGTCTAATGCTTTGTATGAAGGTTCTTTAATGTATATAATGAATGGCTTATCTCCCCATCTATCTATATATCTATTTTTTCCTCTCTCTATCACTATCTCTCTCACTTCTTCTTTACCAATATTTCCTTATCTACCTCTCTATATATGCCTATTTTTGTACCCTTTCTTTCTCTTTCTTTCCCTCTTCCTCTCTATCATTTAATACTATCTTATTGTATCATTATAGCCTGGTAGGAATTGGACCCTTCAACAACTAAAAAGGGATTTTGACAATATTCTCCTTGAAACTCCTTAACATGTTTGCACCCTCAATTTAGTCAAATGAGGTGCAAAAGAAAAAACTTGCCTCTTGGCACCCCTGCACTAAACACAATAGGTTCAAGTGAATAATGATTTTATTAATTAAATAATAAAATATTAATTACTCAATAAGGGATCAAGATTGGATAATTAATTGAATAGTTAGGGTTATATTAAATCAATTATAGGGTAAAATTGCAAAGTTGTTTGATACTTTTATAAAGGAAATGACCAACATTGATCCAAATTTTAAACTTGAATCACTAAAAAGTGGCATATATATTTTGAATTTTGAAATGATGTAAACTAATAAAATATGTATTTTTTAATATATTTTATGTTTGTACTCTTTTGAAAAAATTAAAAAATTATTTAGATATAGTTTTTTTTTTTTAATTGACACTATAATTTAGTTGGTAATAAAATGTTGAAAAATGAAGTTACATGAGACATTGCTCTTTATATTATAGTAAAAAAAAATCCTTCAAATTTTTTGTTTGTTTATATAACTTGAAATTTTAGTGTATGGATTTTTTTTTTTAATTTTGATAAATGATTTTTTCAAAATAAATATTAAAATGTGTGTATTAAAACACAATTGTTTCAATTTCCCAACTTTCATATTAACTATTTATCTAAAATAGAAAAAAATATACCATCTTGATATAGAATCTTTTATCTAGTGCATCATATTTTTTAATTTCTTTAATAATTTTTAAAATTTGTCTTGACATGATAATCCACCTAATATTTTGGCTCTCATAACGTAATTTTAGTAAAAATAGAAAATAAAATATAAATAATAATTCAACTATTAAAAAATATATATTTTTGAAAACTAGACTTACGGATCTATAAAAGGGTATTTTTATATTTAAAAAAGTGTTATTTACATGAGTAGTTGTTGAAACATCAATTTTTTATTTTTTATTTTTTTTGGTAAATTGGTCTCAAAGTGGTACTACATATGTATTTAGTCAATAATTTTAGTTGGAAAAGTTGTGGACATTTCTAACTTATTTAGAATAAATCTAGCTAGATCATATGTTTTACCAAATTTGATTTTTAGTTAGAAATACTTAAATTCACTTTTGTTGATAAGTTGACCCAAAGTGTGACACAATTTTGTACTATTACCCTATAAAGGAAATAATTAGGTAATTAAAACGGTCAATTTTAGGTGTCTACAGTCATCAGAAAATTATGAGAGAGAAATCTTAAAGAATAACACAGCCAATTAAAGTGTGCTTTATGGGCTTATGGGAGGGTAAACCCACAATAGTAAGTCCCAAACTTGTGACACTAGTCTTTTCAACTCAAAAATGGGAAAAAGGTTGAAAAAAACTTTGTTCAAAGGTGTTTATTTAAACAAAGGAACCTTCATTCAAAGGTGTAAATGTAAACAACCCTTCAAACAAAGGTAATTTCTAAAAATAAAAGAAATGACTTTTGAACAAAGGCCCCTTTCTATTCCTTTTATAGAAATTTACAAAAAAAAATAGAAAAGGACCTAATAGTAAGTACTCTTCCAAATTTTGGTTGTTTGCTAAGTCTCTAAAATTTTCAGTGTTGTCATATTTATAAGAAAACAAAAAAAAATTGCATTAGCGTTGTGAAAAACCCTAAACCCTAGCTAGTCAAACCCTTGCACTTTGTTTATATTTTCTCATTGACCTCCTACCTCGATCACCTGATTCCTTAAGTTGTTTCCTCAAGTCCTCCACTTTGTATCTTGATTGACCACATTTGCTTAAGTGCAAGTTAATCCCACTCTCATTTATAATTTTAAATGATTTATTAACCTTTGATCTTGTTGGACCTCACTTGACACATGGCGTTATTTCATGAGCTCTCTTTTTTTCGTAGACCCTTTTCATTTTTCTATAATCCCCCCCACAAACATGCAAAATAACAACACATGTTCCCTTGTTGTTGACTTGTATGGGTCCTCTAGTTATTAAATGATAAAATCATTCCTCCCTTTATTCTTTTTAATTGGTGACTTGTTCTCTAGGTTCCTGGTTCTTTAAGTTGCTTCGGGAAGTCTCTTTTACCATGCATTACCGACCCCTTTTCCTAATGCCCCAACTTGTTCTGGTTACCACATGCGTGTTAAAACCTATTAAGTTACTGAGCCTGTCGGGTGGTCCCCACCTAAATCCCAGTCAGCACCACTTGTCATCATTTGGTTAAATTTCCCTAGCTATATGCTTTGCAAAGCCTTTATTTCTAAGGAGTTGTTTTCGCAAATGAGAGAAATAATTTTATGTGTACTTTATTGAGTGGTTAATTCCTCTTCACACAAAATTCTTCTATCGCAGGGACTTTTATGTCTTCACTGTTTCTCCTATGAGTTCCCAAAATTGTGTCGTGTGTCATTCTTCACCCCTTTCTTTCATTTCACAGAATCTTTCATCTTTGTGGGAGTGTATTATTTGTTCTTTTGATCTCCCACGAGTCCTTGAAATGGAAACATGTGTTTGATATTATAGCAATGAAAAGAGGTTTCTCATTTTGCACAAGGAAATTCAAATTCTTGTGATAATCATTGATCTGTCAAAGATAAATGGTTCATATATTCAAAATCGAACAATGTCTACTTGCAAGGAGCACCTTCGTGAATGCAAACATTGATGGACAATTTGACCTTTACCTACCAATTCACTTCCATATCTCTACATAATTGCATCCACATTATGAAAGGATCTTAGAGAAAAGGATGTGATAATTTTTGGCTTGACAAGGATTTTTAGAAGATTTTTTGAGGTTTATTGTTGCAATTAAAAATAAGTGGTTTTATACTTCATGTTGCTTTTTGGATTTCGAAAAAGCATGATTCTTATCTAATAAGAAGGAATTGTAAATTTTAAGGCATAATTAAATCCTTAGATAAATTGAATTGGGTATAAATCTTGGGAACCCTATAAAGAATCATAAAAACCTTAAATCTTAATTTTATAGTTAGAAGACACTAACCCTAGAAACCATGGTTGAAACTTCAAGAAAAGTTAAGAGAGGCTAATATGAGGATATAATGGCTCAATTTCTTGGGTTGTTGAAGAGACCTATAATTAGTCAAGGTTCTGGGATATTAGTTGATAAGGTAGTTGACAAAAATGAATACTAGAGATATGCTATGTAATTTTGATTCATGGTTATATCCTTTTCAAATATTGTTCAGAAAATGTCTAGCTAATAGGCCAATTTGTAATATATGGAGATTGGAAGTCAAAAGGTTGGTTGTCCTAAATGTTTTCATTAATTTCAAATTATTCAACTACTTCTAAGACTTATAACCTAGAGAAAAGAGCAACTTTTTAGTGGGAAAGGTATTTCTTTGGCAATATTTGACAAAAAATACATTTGTGGGGTCTTTAATCTAGAAAAAAATGTTCAATTACTAGTGTACCTCGGAGCGTTAACCAAAGAATATCAAAGATTAAGAGATAGCTACAAGGTGAAGTGGTTTCCTAGTTTTAGTCCCAAAGGTCAAAATAGAGAAGTGGGAAGATTTTCCAATGGGGAATTGGAAACCTTCAACTAAAACATTTTTGAGGATTACTTCTTTGACGACCTACTTTTCCCTATGTTAGGTCTTGGTAATGGATTGCAAGACCCAAATACTAGTTAACATGATGGTATTGGTGGTATATATCCAAATTAGGGATGCCAACAAGCCACACGATTATGTTTCTTTCATTTTAGATGGGATCCACAAAGCCCTATGTGCCATTAAAGAGAATGAAGATATTTTTCACTTAAATGGTATTCTCTACTATGCCAAATTCTACTCTATAATGGGAGGAAGATTTTGCCTCCTCATTTGCAAATCAAATCCCATGATGCTCTAAAGAGGTTACTTCTTGTACAAGAAAGCAATTACATCTAAGATAGTAATTGTGATACATCTAGCTACATTATCTTTGAGGAATTATTTTTCAAAGAGATTTTAAGGAATATGTGACAAATGATAGATTGGGGTTTATCAGAGGTTGCTAGGGGATTCCTTAGACCAAAGGACCTTGAACCAAAGTTGGGATTTTATCATAATTGGGGTGGTTAGTTCCTTTATTCAGATGCCACAATGATTAGGGTTTATGGATCTCTTGCTGCACACAACATTTTTCCCAAATATGCCTTTGATAAAATTACCTTTTTGGAAATCATCTAGAAGTTGAATGAGTCATATAAGACTCATTTCAAGAATTACAAGAAACATGCAATTCTTCCATCTACATTGGTTTCTTATATTTTTAAGTCACTTCTAGAGAAGGCTTGGAGTTGCTTTTGAATAATTGTATACCCTATAGGAATAGGAAAGATAAGGTAAGAAGATGTGATATTGAGCATTTCATCTATGATTCTATGATAAAATGTAATATTGTTGCATTCCTATATGAGCATGACCCAATTGAAGACCTAATCAAAATCTTATCCTCAAAATTAGAAGCTACAGGGAGAAGGGAGCACTGGATAAAGATACAAATTGTAGAAGAGAGAATGAAGAAGGATGATCCTTCTTACAAAGGTGGACATACATAGAATTAAGATCGGGTCCTTAGAATCATGACCATGATAGATAGTGCATCCAATTTATTGGCCAATGTTCCTTTGAATATGCCTTGGTTACACAGACTGAGTCCCTCCTCTTAGGTATAAGAGCAATCAAGCCCACAATAGGTCATACCATTGCAACAAGATTCTCCTATAACAAAATCTTTGGTAGATTACCCTTTGGATCTTGATGAATTTTCAAATGATTCAAATATGAGGCAAGTGATGCAACCCCCATTTAGGTTCATGGTTGAAAGACCCTCCAATGATATAATGTTGATAAATTTTGAAACTAGCATGGGCAAGTGATGGATGATGTCAAATCCCTAGCATGCATTGAATTTATTTCAAATGATAAATTCATCATCACCCAGGAATTTAAGGACTTCCTCGTAAAGAATAAGACTGAAGCTATTAGAAAGAAAATGTAGAAATCTAAGATAAGAATAACAAAATAAAATATAGATAAAATTGTAGTAGAAATATGGGTAGAGGGTAATGTTGACATGGAAAAATTGACCCCAAAAAAAGGGAGGGAATTTTTTAGGAAAAGTAGATGTTTGTTGCTACAAGGATAGGATATATCATCTATAATTCCATTTGATACTATCAGAAGAAAAGAGGGGGATGACCTAGTGGTGTCATCTAAAGAGCAAGAAGATGCACTATACTTTGGGTCAAGTTTCAATCCACGACATGAGACCTTGGTAACTTAGTCTATTTTCTCTAAGACCAACAAACCCTAAGTAATAAATAATATAAATGCATTGACTAGAAACTTGATTTTCATAATATTGGGTAGTACTAGTTCACATCAAGCAGCAACATTAATTGTGAACATAACCATGTTCACTAAAGCAGTAGTAAGGGAATTGGAAGTAGACCTTTCCAAGGTGAATGCTTTAAATCTAGAGCTACAAGAATAAGTTAATGTTGTTAGAGGGTTTTTTCCAACTCCTCAAGCTATGGTATGGGATAAGTAAATTTAAGAGAAGGCATTTCTTACCCTAAAGGTGAAGAGGTTGAAGAGTGAGCTTGTTGTGAGAAAAGAAGCAGAGAAGAAGATAAGGGTGGAAAGAAAAGAAAAACTCTCATTTTTTTCCAATAACTTATTAGTCATAGAATATCATGCATTTTATGCCACCTTGAAAGAACATGGAATAGTTATAATACTTGTTTTGGTGCTCATTCTATCCATGTCCCAATAAAGGCTCAACTCAAGAGCATCCACGATATTTGGTGCCAAGGAAGTAGTTGATTGAGAAGATGATTGAAAGGGAAAATTTTGACATCAATGCCCCTATTGAATTATTTGTTAATTTGGAAAAAGTATATGCTATTAAGGCTATTGTGATTATGCATGAGAGTTATCAAATTTCTATAGAGCAATCCTTAGATTTTTTTTAAGATCCCAAGCATGGCATTATGCCAAAATATTCGTCTGATGGTGGAGTGATAAAGGATTATAAAGTATGGAGAGTTGAGTTTAGTTGTATCCTATCTCCCATCTTTAGTTTCTATTTCTATAGAAGATAATATATATATATATATATGGACAAGTACAATGTTGTTATGGATGACTTGATAAGGTTAGATGCAAGTCTAGTAAAATAATTTAATGATGCAAAGAAGTGGACCGAGAATGAATATTCTTCACTTTTGAATCATGTTAGGAGAATTCTAGCATCTCCTTGGCCTTTAGAAAGTGCATTTGCAGCATGGGCAGAGAGGTACAACTGAAAAAATCATCTACCCATCCATTTTGTCTCATCATATAAATCAGAGGAATATCTTCCGCAACAACTTCTACAACTATTTTTTCTTCTAGTGTTGTACCTTTTCGCCCTTTGCTAAGCAGTTGTACCAATTTTCTTCTCAATCATCTTCTCAATCAACTGCTTCTAAATATCTTCTGCAACAACTTCTACAACTATGGTCATGATAAGGAAGCTAAATGCTATGAAAAGAGTAATGTCATTGTGAAAAACATAGTAAAACCCTAGTTGACCAAATATTACCTAGTCTTTAATCAAACATATACAAATCTCATTAAACCAAGCAGTCAAACAAGTGATGATATACTAGAGCAAACCAAACCAAGTAAATAAATCTCACCAAACATATAAGAAGTCAAAAGCATTATTGTTCATTTCTTTGAATGTTTCCTTGAACAAAATTAGTGTTTAATCTCAATGAGACTCCCTTTTAGGCTATTAGTATGCCTTAATAGCCAAAATTGAGAACCTGTTTTTCACTAGCTATTATCAAAAAATCTTTGGCCTCACATGAAGCTCATATTTCTAGTATAGGAGGGTATATTTTCTCTAGCTAAACATAAAACTCAATTATCATTAAGTTTAAATAATATCCACAAAAGACCCTTCCGCTATTATTGCTCCCTTTACCTTAATGACAACATAATGCTTGTATCAATATATAAAGAAAAAAATTGCTAAAATAGGCTAGAAACACTACTGACTAAAACAACCTTGATGTTGTCTCTTGTGCTCCCACCCATTCTATATTTTTCAAAAGTTGGGATTCTTCTCATCTCTAATTCCCTTGTCCTACTTCTAGATCTTGCAAATGATTTGGGAATGTCTATTTTTGTCTCACATGGAGGTGGGTTGTAGGCATATTTGAATGTTTTACAAAGTCCAATGCTTGGGACAAATGGTGGTCTTTCTAGAGCACATGGGTTTGTCTCTCCTAGTCCTATACTAGTTAGTGTCCAACATGCCTTTATTGGTGCCTCCAATGCATGTGACGGTGTTGGGTGTGGTTCAAATTTTGTCGAGGCTTTGCTAGTGTGCATGCTATGAAGACTAGTTTTCCTAGTTTCCATAATTTTGATAGCAAGAAGGTTGTTGATTCAAGGTTTGGTGGTCATCGCTCATTTGGAAAAATTATAGGGTTCCTCCTTGTCTTCAACATGTTAAATTAGTCCACTTCCCTTTTCATTAACATGATGGTTTATTGTCAATATGTTATTGAATTTTTTTATCAATGGAGGGGTATGGCTTTCATTTTCAATAATTTTTTACCTTTACTTCTTGATCTTCATAAATGGGTCTTGGCTTCTTGGAGGCCTATCAGCAAGGGAAAGATTGAGTGATTCCCTTGTGTCAAGGGTTTCTTCATTGTGTCTTTTGACTCTTCAAAGGATAAGGATTTGGTGCTTGATGGTGAGTTGTGGTTGTGGACAGAGCACTCTCTCTTGATCAAGCATTAGTCTTCTTCTTTCAAACCCCTTTTTGAACTCTCAATGTCAAAGTTGTGGAGGTTCACCTTCCAAATCTTCCTCTCCAATTTTGGGAAGGTTCTTGCTACGATGCAGTAGCTATTGAATGTTTCCTAAAGGTTGACTCTACCACTAAGTACATGGGTCACTCTATTTTTTATTATATCCTAGTGGACATTGATATGTCCAAGCCTTTTCACAAGAACATGCTTTTGATGGTGGGGAAGAAGCCTTGGTCTCAACCACTTGACTATGAGGCTTTCCCCTATTAATACAAAAAATCCTTTACCATCAACCACCTAGTTATTGATTGTCCACTCTCCCAATGCTAAGGTGTGGTGACATGGTGGAAGAATACTTGCCTAAAGTACTTGACTATTCATGCCTCTAGCTCTATGTTTGGTAATTCCTCTCAAGATGTTGAAACTTCTCAAGATATTGGATCTCATGTGGTTGGTGTGACTCTAGCCAATCCTATCCCTACCACCCTATCAACTCAAATTGGTGAGTCCCGACCACATATTGCTTTAATAACTTAGCTTGATATGGCTTCCATCTACTTCAAACTCTTCATGTGATGGTCATTTGGCATTTAACTACTCTGCCTTGACCTACAAATGTTCCTACTATGCACATAGATGATAGCATTTCATGGGCTATTGTACAAAGGAAAATAGAAGCTCTTCCCAAATCTATCTCCCAATTCCATACTAGAGTGAAAGTTATTGAATTGAATAAGGTTAGGTCTAGCATTGTTTAGGTTAGACCCTAGGGTATCCCATAATTTCTATAATTTCTTACTTTTTGATTGTTGTTGTGTATGGTAATTAGGCTATAGTTATACCTCTCCCTACTTTGTTTTAATGGGTTGTTTGGTTTTCCCCATATCTCATGGTACTTGTTCTTTTTCCTAGTGGTTAATCTATTGTGCAAGAGTCCATGCCCTTTCAAAACCCATTTTTTCTCAATATAAAAAACACTACATAATGTTTTTGACATTTGATAAAAATGGGTTTTGAAAGGGCTTGGAACCTTGTACAATAGTTTAGCTATGATATGGGACAAACCAAACAACTCATCAAAACAAATCAGAAAGAGGTGTAATTATAGCCTAGCTACCATACACAACAACAATCAAAAAGTAAGAAATTATAGGATACCCTAGGGTCCAACCTAAATAATGCCAAACCTAACCTTACTCAATCTAACACCCTTCACTCCAGTATGGGATTGGAAATTAGATTTGGGAAGACCTTTTATTTCCTTTGTACAACAGTCCATGAAATGCTATCATCAAAGTCTTGAAAATGAGAAGTGGAAGGGGTTTCCTCTATGGAGGGCCATCTATGTGCATAGTAGGAACATTGATAGGTCAAGGTGGATTAGTCAAATGTCAAATGACTGTCACATGAGTTGTTTGAAGCAGATTGGAAGCCAAAGGCATATTAGGCTAAGATATTAGAGCAATATGTAGTTGGGACTCACCAAGTTGAGTTGATGATGTGGTAGGCATTGGACTTGTTGGAGTCACACCAACTGGATAAGATCCAATATCTTGAGAAGTCTCGACATCTTGAGAGATCTATGGTTGAACATAAAAAATTGAGTGAAGATGGAAATAAGGTGTTGAATATAGGATCTCATCAAAATCGATAGACTTGATAAACTACATTACTATTGAATTTGTGCACATCCTTGCTCAATATTAAATATATGCACCAATTCAACAGTAATGTAGTTTATCAAATCTATCGATTTTGATGTAGTTTCTGTCTCCTTGTAGTCCCTGGGTTTCTGTTTTTAGCTGTCTCACTGTAGTTCCTCTTGGTTGTTCCTTGTTGTTTTGCTGTGCATAAAGCTATATCTTTCTCTATGTACAAGGGTCAGGACCCTTTCAAAACCCTTCTTTCTTAATAGAAACATTGATATGTTTTATCAAATCTATCAATTTTGATGACATCCTATATTCAACACCTTATTTCCATCTTTACTCACAATTTTTTATTTATGCATCAACAAAAAGATATGAGGATTCATCCAAGTCCCCTGTATTTAAAAGTTTGGAAATTTCTTGGAGCCATATGGTTCATCAAAAAGTGAAATACAGAACATAAATTCTAATGTTCCTCTCTCAAGTGTGGGTGACTAATAAGGTAGAGTAATTACGTAGGTTCAAATCCCACATGGGAATTGTTGGGCCAGTTTTTCATGAATAATCTAGTTATTTCTTCTCTTCACCCCCACATAATATGCATTTAACGTCAGTAGTACCCATGAAATAAAATTATAATGCCCATGGCATGATCATGTTAGTAGAGTGCATGGTGTGATTGAAATTGCTAATGACTAATTTAAAAACGAATATTTTACGCCTACATCTTGTCCTTTCCAATTTGTAATGCATACTTAATACCATGTAATGTCCCCTTCTCAAATGTGATCGCTTCAATTGACCGTTGGCCTATTCCGGAGACCTGTAGGCTACTTGGATGGTGAAATTAGGGTTTCCTATTTTTGTGGAGGTTGTTGCTTGAAGTTTGGAATTTGGATTGCGGATTCTTTCTGGGTTTTCGAAGAGCTTCACAGTGGTATAGTTCGTTTGGTAGTCTGAGCAACTTCATGAATTTACTATTTTTAGTAAATTCTATTTTTGGCAATGGTCTTGTTGGTTACAGTGCAGTTGGCTCTCGTCTTCAACCAGTTCAGTTGGTAATTTAATTTTTGGCTTTTGGATGCATTTTCTAGAGAGATAAGTTATTTTCATAATATAATGTTATATTTTAATATTATAACCCCTTGGCCTAGCATTACAACTTTATGTTGTTTTAAAAAGGGGGACTTTATGGGTGAAATGTCTCATCAGGAGTTAATTTATATTTAAAGGCAAAATTAAAGGTTGGAGAAGTGGGACGCCCACTTGAGGGAAAAAGATTAATTTTTATAAAATGAAATATTACCTTATGTGAAAAAGGACGCCACCTTTGGAGGGAATTGAGTTGAAGTCAAATTTGAAATTGGGCGCCCTTCTTGAAGCTTCTAGAAGATTCTCCTCAAGTCTATATATACAGGCCTCAACTCTTCATTTGGGCATCTTTTGTCTACCATACTGTTATGCTGTTGAATTGTCTTCAGGCACTCGCTTCGACGAAAGCACACCTCCTAGCAATGGCTCATCTTCTTGCTTGAAAGATAGCAA
Organism: Sequoia sempervirens; assembly: GCA_007258455.2. Lineage (NCBI taxonomy): Eukaryota > Viridiplantae > Streptophyta > Pinopsida > Cupressales > Cupressaceae > Sequoia > Sequoia sempervirens. Next base: position 32,287 of record VDFB02008423.1, read on the forward strand.
CTAGTTGAGAGATAGTTTGTAATAGGTTTGTCTTGCATTTTCAGTTGAGTATCTTGCATTTTGGAGTTTTAGTTTGCATTTTATGTCTCATTTTGGAGTTGCTGAATATCATAGCTGATTGTAAGTTTTGCTCATATCTCACGAAATAAAAAATATTATTGTTTTGGGCATTGCATCAATCTTTTTTTCTATGTAGTGCGACCATTCAAGCAAATTTGCAGATTTTTATATGGACTCCATGATTTTATCAAGGCAAATCACCCTTTCTTGAGGGCCTTATCATTCTGGTCTGCCTGGCAAGTGTTTAGAAAAAAAATACTTCAATTTGTCAGTTGTTTCTTTGTCAAGATTTCATTGCCATCATCCTAGCTTTCGTTTGCATCAAGTCTCATGTCATTCTGGCAAGTATTGAGTGAGTTGTGAGTATTTTAGTGAGTTCTAGTGTTGCTGATTACTTCATTTTAGTCGCTGGTCTGTTATATCAGTCATATATAAATGCAGATTTGTGAGGAGTTTGAGTTTGGAGAGGTTTGTTAAGCATTGAGAAATTCCTATATGTTATTGCAGCATTGAAGAACTCGAATTACTGGACCTTTGCAAACATTCTAACATATTGTAAGCTAATTAGTAGTACTATCAACATTTCTCCTCTTTATCTTTCATTTACTTTATTGTACTTCCTGCTATATAAGTGAAAGAGGTTGGTTTGCCGCCTATTTACTTTCGGTTAATAGTTGTAGGGACCCTCTGACCATATGCTCGCCATCTCTCGGCGCCATCCTTGGTTAGAGTTACTTCAGCTCATCTTGCATTAGATCCTCTGACCATATGCTCGTCTATCCTAGATGCATTCTTGGTTAGAGTTCCCTTCCAGTTTGCATCTGCATTAGATCCTCTGACCAATGCTCACGCCTTGCCCACATCGAGATCCTGGTGTACATTCTGGTTAGAGTTGCTTTCTGCATCGTTTTGGTTTAGAGCTAACCTTAACGGGTGCGTGTTGATTGTAATTGCATTTGAAAAAAAAAAAGTCCAGTTTAGTACAATGGTATCAGAGCCATGATTCTGCCAACCTGTGCCCTACAGTGATTCAGTTGTCAGATGAGTGACAGCGATTGCAGATACTTCACCAGAAGTCAGGCCAGAAGACAACAGACACAGTTTCCGCCAGTGCCAGAAGCAGATACTTTTTCAGAGGCTTTCAGAGAAACAAGAAGAGCAGTAGATACTGGTAAAACAGTTGAGAACATGTCAGACAATCTTAAGCAGGCCATGGATGAAAGAGATGAAAGGATGGAAAAGAAGTTTGATGGGATGATTGATATGATGTCCTGGTTACTTGCACGAATGGACTAGCAAACTCCTCAAAATTGTACTCTTAATCAAAACCATGCTACAGGAGAAAACAGTGGAGTCAATGGGAACAATGGAAATGGAGGGAGTAGAACTATTGGTCAGCATGAGGCCACCTCTAGAGGATCAGCCTCTAGGCCGCTCTTTCCTACATTCACTCAGGGGGAGGAACCACAAGTTGAAGTTGCCATTCCTTTTGCAGATGATGCTAGGCAAGCCTACTTGGCGTATGTCACCTTACCTCCTGATCTTAGAGACCAATGGTCCTTTGATCAATTATTGAACCAAAGAAATAGAAGAAACAGAGGAAAAGTTGATAACCGTGCTCATATGGCTCCTAGAACCGATTATCAACAAGCCCTTGGGAAGGTGTCACTAGCTCACTTCGATGGAAGTGATAAGTGTTCAGCAAGGTCATGGCTTCAGAAGTTAGACAACTACCTTTCACTTCGTCCCATGCCAGAAGAAGATGCCATCAAGTTTGCAACACTACATTTGGAGGGAGCTGCCCATGAGTGGTCGTACCATGGTTTGGTCACACTTGGCCACAACCCCATTCGAACCTACGTTGAATTCACCAACAAGCTAATTGATAGGTTTGACACTAAGGATCTTGAAGTGAGATTTCGCGAGCTTGCACAATTGAAGTAGCATGGCTCCTTGGATTCTTACATAGCAGATTTTCAAAGGTTTTCCGTGATGGTGCCCAACATCACTGAAAGAAGGTTAGTTGTATTGTTTTCTGAAGGATTGGTTGAACCCTTGAAAGGGTGGGTTAAAGCTTTCGATCCACCAAGTCTCGAAAAAGCCATCAAGAAGTCTCGAAGTATGGAGTTATCAGCCCCTAGGCATAAATTTCCGCCAAAGCCCTTTGGCCACAAGAAGGATAAAAGACATTTTTTTCAAATCAGCACAAGAAGTTTCCACCCAAGTTGACTGAAGAGCAACATGAACAGCTTAGAAAGGAGGGCAAGTGTTATACATGTTTGGAGCCTTGGACCAAGGGTCATAGATGTCCTAGAAGAGGGCGTTCTAACCAAATGGGGGTCTATTCTAACTATGGATCAGAATCTGATATGTCTGATCAGCAGTCTTATTTTGGGGACAGTGAGCAAAAGAGAGCTCTAGAAGAGTATGATCATGAGCAAGGAGTTGGGGCCCCTATTGCCCAACTCTCTAGTTTTCAAAAGAACGAATCTTTCAAGGTTCGTGGTGGAGTTGGAGGTCACCGAATTGTTGCCTTGATTGACACTGGGGCAACACATAATTTCATTGACGAAGGAGTGGTTGCAAAGAGAGGTCTCAAAACTGAAGAGTTTGAAGGCTTCAAAGTCATGGTGGCTGATGGGTTTCATATTTCATGCAACCAAAGAGTTCCTAACATGTCCATGCAGTTGGGCAACTATGAAGTCAAAGATGACTTCTATGTAGTTACTATTGGTAACACAGATGCAGTACTTGGTAAACAATGGTTACGCTCACTTGGTGAAATCTCTCTCAATTTACAAACAATGGAGCTCAAGTTCCAATCTGATGGAAAGAAGGTGGTGTTAAGAGGAATGTCCAATGGTGGTCCTCGGATTGTGTCATTCAAAAGAATGGAGAGGCTAATTCGACATGATCAAGTTGAGTGGGTTGCGGAATGCATGGTTCTTCCAGCTAATCCTGTTGAGACAAAGAGGGACTATCCTCCAGATATTCAATCTATACTCACCAAGAAGAGTAAGGTGTTTGTTGATTTACCTCCTGGGCTGCCTTCTGAAAGAGGAGCTGAGCATGTCATTGAACTCAAAGAAGGGGCCAAGGCAGTCATCACAACACCGTATCGGTATCCTAAGAAGCAGAAGGATGAGATCGATAAAAACATAAAAGAACTCTTGGAGATGGGTTTCATTCGCCCAAGCAAGAGTCCCTTTGCTTTAGCAGTAGTTCTTGTGAAGAAGAAGGATGGCACCATCCGCATGTGTGTGGATTATTGTGCCTTGAATCAAAGTACAATAAAAAATCGGTACCCCATTCCTCAAATAGATGAGCTCATTGATGAGCTACATGGTGCCAAGTTCTTTTCCAAAATTGATTTGAGGTCGGGCTACTATCAAATTCAAATGAGGGTCAGATGTTGAGAAGACTGCATTTAGATGCCACTATGGTCATTTCGAGTTTCTAGTCATGCATTTTGGGTTGACTAATGCTCCAGCCACCTTCCAGTCTTGTATGAACAGAGTTTTTCAGAAACAGTTGAGGAAGTTTGTGTTGATCTTCTTCGATGATATTCTCATCTTCAGCAAGACGTGGGAAGAACATCTCAAACACTTGGAGGAAGTGCTCAGTATTCTTGAATTAGAAAGTTTGCTTTCCAAAGAGTCCAAATGTGAATTTGGAATGAAGGAGCTACTCTACCTTGGTCACATAATCAGCGCTGATGGGGTGAAGGTTGATCCTGAAAAGATCAAAGCAATAATTGATTGGCCACCTCCACAGAACTTGACTCATTTGAAGGGGTTCTTGGGTCTTTGTGGTTTTTACAAAAGATTTGTGAAAGGTTATTCTCAGAGCGTTGTTCCTCTTACTAACCTCACTAAAAAGGGGGCTTTCATGTGGTCAGAAAAGGCTCAAAGTGTTTTTGATAAGTTCAAGAAAATCATGAGTTCTTGTCCAGTGTTGGCTATACCAGATTTCTCCAAGCTTTTCGAGTTACAATGTGATGCATCTGAAGAAGGTGTTGGGGTTGTTCTGATGCAGGAAAAACATCCAATTGTGTTCGAAAGTAGGAAGCTAAGGGGTGTTGAAAGGAACTATTCTATCTACGACAAAGAAATGCTTGCAATCATGCATGCATTAGCCGAGTTCAAACAATATTTGGTGGGGAGCAAATTTGTGGTCAAGACTGATCACAATAGTCTCAAGCACTTCATGCATCAAAAGGATTTGAATGAAAGACAACAGAAGTGGGTGAGTAAGCTTCAAGCTTACGATTTTGACATTGAGTATGTCAAAGGAAAGAACAACATTGTGGCAGATGCTTTATCAAGGAGGCCACATTTGAGCTCATTGTGTGAGCTTACTGCTAATTGGAAGGAGATGTTGCTTGCTGATTATGCCAAAAATCAGTTTGCAACCAGCATCATTGAAGGTACTTTCCATGACGAAAGGTACAAAGTGGTGGATGGATTGATACACTACAAGGGGAGGATCTTTTTGGTAGCAGATTCTAAGCTCAAAAGGAAGATTTTGATGACTTTCCATGACATTCCACTTGTTGGACATCAAGGCTACTTCAAAACATATAGGCAGATTCGAGAGAGGTTTTCTTGGAAGGGGTTGAAAGAAGAAGTCCAACGCTACATCACGGAGTGTCCCACTTGTCAGATGAACAAAAATGAGCATTCACTTCCAGCTGGTTTGCTACAACCTCTCCCCATTCCCAACCAAAAATGGGAAAGCATATCAATGGACTTCATCACAGGGTTGCCAAAGGCTCAAGGCAAAGACTGTATCTATGTTGTAGTGGATAGATTGACCAAGTTTGCTCACTTTTTTTCCATCACTAGCACATTTTCAGCAGCTCAAGTTGCAGATTTGTTTTTCCATGAAGTGTTTAGATTGCATGGGGTGCCAAAAAACATTATGAGTGACAGGGACAACAAGTTTCTAAGCACCTTTTGGCAAGAGGTTTTCAGGATGAGTGGTACAGTGCTTACTCCTAGCACTAGCTATCACCCTCAAACTGATGGTCAAACTGAGATAGTGAACAAATGGTTGGAGGGCTATCTCAGAAATTATGTCTCGGAGCAGCAAAGGGTATGGGTGAAATGGCTCCACATTGGAGAGTATTGCTACAATTCATCCTTCCACATGTCAATAAGGATGTCTTCATTCATGGCTCTCTATGGTTATGAGGCTCTTAGCTTTGTTGATTTGGTGTTTGGTGATAGCAAAGCCCCTCAAGCCAAGGATTGGTTGCAACAAAGTCAAGATATTTTGAAATCCTTGAAGAACAACCTTCAAATAACACAAAATCTGCAGAAGATGTACGCTGATCAGCAACGTGTTGAGCGATCATTTGAGGTTGGTGATATGGTTTATCTTCGACTTTAGCCTTACAGACAGTCTACACTCAAAAAGAGTGGAGTTGAGAAGCTAAAACCTCGCTTCTATGGGCCATTCAAAGTCATCAGAAAGGTTGGAGCAGTGGCTTATGAGTTGGAACTACCATCGAGTAGTAAGGTTCACAATGTTTTCCATGTGTCTCGCTTCAAAAAAGCACTTGGACACAATGTTGTTGCTTCATCACAGTTGCCTCCCTTGGACAAAGAAGGACAATTAACTTTGATTCCAAAGGAGATTATTAATTCCAAAGAGTGTTCCTTGAGGAGAAGAACAATCAAAGAGTACATGGTGAAGTGGAAGAACTTGCCTTTGGAGGATGCAACTTGGTAGAATGAGCAGATTCTGCAGCATCCAGACTTGCGATTGCTTGAGGGCAAGCAATCTTGGGGAGGGCAGACTGTAATGTCCCCTTCTCAAATGTGATCACTTCAATTGACTGTTGGCCTATTCCGGAGACCTGTAGGCTACTCGGATGGTGAAATTAGGGTTTCATGTTTTTGTGGAGGTTGTTGCTTGAAGTTTAGAATTTGGATTGCGGATTCTTTCTGGGTTTTTGAAGAGCTTCGCAGTGGTATAGTTCGTTTGGTAATCTAAGCAACTTCATGAATTTACTATTTTTAGTAAATTCTATTTCTGGCAGTGGTCCTGTTGGTTACAGTGCAGTTGGCTCTCGTCTTCAACCAGTTCAGTTGGTAATTTGATTTTTGGCCTTTGGATGCATTTTCTAGAGAGATAAGTTATTTTCATAATATAATGTTATATTTTAATATTATAACCCCTTGGCCTAGCATTACAACTTTATGCTGTTTTAAAAAAGGGGACTTTGTGGGTGAAATGTCTCATCAGGAGTTAATTTATATTTAAAGGCAAAATTAAAGGTTGGAGAAGTGGGATGCCCACTTGAGGGAAAAAGATTAATTTTTATAAAATGAAATATTACCTTATGTGAAAAAGGACGCCACCTTTGGAGGGAATTGAGTTGAAGTCAAATTTGAAATTGGGCGCCCTTCTTGAAGCTTCTAGAAGATTCTCCTCAAGTCTATATATACAAGCCTCAGCTCTTCATTTGGGCATCTTTTGTCTACCATACTGTTATGTTGTTGAATTGTCTTCAGGCACTCGCTTCGAATAAAGCACACCTCCTAGCAATGGCTCATCTTCTTGCTTGAAAGATAGCAACTAGTTGAGAGATAGTTTGTAATAGGTTTGTCTTGCATTTTCAGTTGAGTATCTTGCATTTTGGAGTTTTAGTTTGCATTTTCTGTCTCATTTTGGAGTAGCTGAATATCATAGCTGATTGTAAGTTTTGCTCATATCTCACGAAATAAAAATATTGTTGTTCTGGGCATTGCATCAATCTTTTTCTCTATGTAGGGCGACCATTCAAACAAATTTGCAGATTTTTTTATGGACTCTTATGATTTTATCAAGGCAAATCGCCCTTTCTTGAGGGCCTTATCATTTTGGTCTGCCTGTCAAGTGTTTAGAAAAAAAATACTTCAATTTGTCAGCTGTTTCTTTGTCAAGATTTCATTGCCATCATCCTAGCTTTCGTTTGCATCAAGTCTCATGTCATTCTGGCAAGTATTGAGTGAGTTGTGAGTATTTTAGTGAGTTCTAGTGTTGCTGATTACTTCATTTTAGTCGCTGGTCTGTTATATCAGTCATATATAAATGCAGATTTGTGAGGAGTTTGAGTTTGGAGAGGTTTGTTAAGTATTGAGAAAGTCCTATATGTTATTGCAGCATTGAAGAACTCAAATTACTGGACTTTTGCAAACATTCTAACATATTGTAAGTTGATTAGTAGTACTATCAACATTTCTCCTCTTTATCTTTCATTTACTTTATTGTACTTCTCGCTACATAAGTGGAAGAGGCTGGCTTGCCGCCTATTTACTTTTGGTTAATAGTTGTAGGGACCCTCTGACCATATGCTCACCATCTCTCGGTGCCATCCTTGGTTAGAGTTACTTCAGCTCATCTTGCATTAGATCCTCTGACCATATGCTCGTCTATCCTAGACACGTTCTTGGTTAGAGTTCCCTTCCAGTTTGCATCTGCATTAGATCCTCTGACCAATGCTCATGCCTTGCCCACATTGGGATCCTGGTGTACATTCTGGTTAGAGTTGTTTTCCGCATCGTTTTGGTTTAGAGCTAACCTTAACGGGTGCGTGTTGATTGTAATTGCATTTGAAAAAATAAAAATAAAAATAGTCCAGTTCATTACATACCATGTCACTAGTGAGTTAAAAATAAGGAGGCTTTATATGGAATGGTAGAGAGTAGACATCTTTCCAATTAATACAGAGCTAATTTATCTTTAAACCGTGAATCTCAAATATTTAAAAAATTCAGAACATAAAATTCAAAATTGATAGATTTCCATTTGTCTTGTATACCACATTCAACAATCAACCTATAGTGATAAAAGTTCAGATATAGCGTGTATCATCAGTGTAGGAAAAAATTATTCGAACATATATGAACATAGCCATCTGCCATTGCACAAAAATTGCCAAAGAATTCAGGACAAACAATGCATTTTTCTCTTCTGAAGAACTTCCAGTGCATGTCAAAAAAACCCATTGTACAGCAACTAAATGCTTTCTTTATTTCACTTTAGCTCAAGTAGCCTGTAAAGTGCAAAAAGTACATGACAAATAATGTTGTATATCAAAATTTAATAGCCTACATATACTGCAGCATTAACAATGTAGCAATCATCATTTTTATCCCCCATGGATTCCAAGCAAACTCCACTCGAGCACAACAACCCGCCATCTACTACCTCAATACTTATAATATTGCCACTGCAGAAAGAAGAGACATTTACATCAGGGAAGTTGCCAGCTGGCCCAAAAGTCATTAATAACACTATAACAAACATAATAAAAGATAACTCACTCAATTGATTCGTTAAACAAAGCTAGTTAAGCCCTAAAATCATCCCAATTATACTAGCAAAATATACTACAATAAAACACTGCAAAAGAATTTGTAAGGATTTATGTTCTATGCACAGATGGTTGACCACATTTGCAAATAAGTTAAACTGATTTGATTGCAGAACTCTACTAAGACAACTGTCATTTGTTCGTCCATCTTGTGCTTACATATCGTATATACTGACTTTAAAAAAAAAGGCATCATGTGTCTCCACGTAAACTCTCCAGCGTTATATTTGTGTCCTTATCACATACATTTCTTGAGAAATGGATGCTTCATTGGGATTTATTAAAACAAAAGCAAAATATTCTTTCTTGCATCCTAGGCAATGTGTATATGCTACTTGGTCAAGACTCAAAATTCGAACACTTGAATTATGACGATCCTTTTTAAGTTCTATGTTATGAAAGGCTCTTGCAATCCAGACGGTAACATCTTTCATCAGAGGTCAGCTTTCTTTTTTAAAACTTGAAGCTAAAGTTCCTAGGCCCTCTTGCACACAAAATGAAGTTAAAATACCTTGATTGGGAGCTGAGAAAAAGATCAACAAAATGCTTGTTCAGCATACCGAAAAGCTTATCCTTAGCATGTGAACTAGTTGCAATTTGTAATTGTCTATGTAGAGTTTATTAAAACACTCATCTGAGTGAAAGATACTTGGGGCAAAAATTATCAACAGGATTATACTAGCATTTGTTGTGAACAAATATTTATTACAGTCGAAGTCATGTCTTCAGTCAGTTAAACGTCTTAAATATAGTTGTTAAGACTCTCCAATTGATAGAATCTTGTCTAACTTAAAAACGGTCACTAAAAGCATTTACCGTCTCAGGATTCTCAAAGTGCTCGTATACATCTGAGCATGAAAGAGAGAATAATGGATTAGCTTTGCAGCAAATATTGTTTAGAAGACATTCCTTATCAATAAGTTATCTACAAAAATATCCTTTGTTTATAGGCAAAGAATTCATTGGTATACGTATGTCACTGCCAATTGCTTTTGTCAATTTAGCCTACTTAAAAAGAATGTTCATTTACAAGGATCAGACGTGAACAAAGTACAGAGATTCTTGAAAAGCATTCAGTGGCTAAGATTGTTAAGGCGTCAAACAGAGGAATTTTGAAAGGCATATTTGTCTTGAATACTTAATTACAGCCTCGAAGGTTAAAGAATGGGACCAAGAGTCAGGGGAGAAGGCAGTGTTTTCTCCATATTTAATGCTGCGCTCCACTACTGGGGTTCCTGCAACTTTCTATCAAGACTGGCCACCCTCTTTTCTCTGGCTTCAAAATTGATTTGTGTCAATGCCAGCCTTCCAAAGCAAATTCAGTTCCAGCAATCTTTAGCGAAGGGCATTCTTTGATGCCTTATTTGTTATCTAGCAGTTGATGCTCTTTTGAAATCTTGAAGAATCCGAAGGGGGGCTAAATTGATGTAATGCCCTCTCCTCTTGCGATTCCCTTAAGGACAATAAAATGGAGAATAATTAAATATTATAGAAAAACTGAAAATTGAAATTTAATGAAGTTTAGTTTTAATGAGAAGTCAAAAGGCATGTAGACGAAGAGTTATGTCTATTAAAAAAAAAGTATATAAGATCAATCAAAGAGAAGGGGACATAAATTGGTGAAGATATTTTATAATATTATTTTCCCTTGTGGAATAGTTATGAACTAAGTTTCTAACAGTCCAAGGATGAAACCCCTCTAGACCCTAAATTAAGGACGAAGCCCCTTAATTCTTATAATTGAGTAAGCGGACGAAATCCCCTAACATAGGAAGACTTTATAGACATTGGCATTTTATTTAAGATAAATCACTGCAGATCAAAAGGAAGATTTACAGCAGAACTAAGAGGATAAGTTCTACATTTTTTGTAATGTCCCCATTTTTCGCGAGAATCAGAGTTTGAAAGATTAGCCTATTATTTGACCCTCATAGGCTAGTATGGTGGATTAGAGGGTCTAGTTTGGGTGTTATGGAGCTCTTCAGCTGGCAGTTGTCAGCATTTACCTCTCTCGATTGTTTGTATGTTCTGAGGTTAGATTATTCAGAAGTTTCTAGTTCTATTTTGAGGTACTTACTATTTATAGTAAGTCAGTTCTACATTAGAGACCCACCTTACTATTTTTAGTAAGGCAGTTGGATGCACAGTGGATACAATGGTTAACTCCCAGGTTCAAACAGAATTGAGAAATAATGATTATTTGTGGAGTAATGTTATTTTAATTATTAATAAAGTGATTACTTTATTAATAATTATTTATAAAGTGCAATTATAAAGTTTTAAGTTTACTTCATGTCCAATGGGGCCATGACAATCAAAAAGGTCACTTAAAGTACATTAAATATTATTATTATTTGAACGCCCATTTATTAAAGCATTTATTAAAGTGAAAGGCAAACATGAAATACATTTTAAAATGATTAAAGAGCCTTATGAGGAAATCAACCAAGTTGGAGGAGGTATATAAAGGGCCATCAAAGCAAATGCAAATCATCATTGGATCATTTAACAAATTGGCTTTTTTGTTTTAGAGAGCTCCTCTCTTGGAGAAGAAAAAACCAGGGTTTGCTGGAACTGGCTTTGGAGAACGAGTTTTCTTCATAGTTTATGCTACCTGAGGGTGTGAAAGATCACTTGAAGGCTGCAATTGTTGGTGGCTTCAATCAGAGGCTGCACTTGTGCTTTAATTGGTAAAGAAGTTCAGGAGGTTTCATAAGGGTTTCAAAGATTTATTATTGCAAATCAGAATATTAAAGGGTTCTATCATTGAGGATTTTATTTGCTGGCTGTGTACACTAATCAGTATTGCAGATTTAAGAGTTTATTCCAGAAGTTAATACGAGGGTTTATGAGTTTCTTGTTGAAGGATCAAAGACATATACATTGTGAGGAATTTGGTGCTGCCATCTTCATCACAGCAGCTGCAATTACCTTCCATGCTGGCCGTATTGCTAACTGCAGCAAGGCATGTGACTTAGGGACCAAAACGCCTAAGGAGTTGGCCAGATATCATCTCCAATAGTGGCGTCCTGTTCATGATTCTCATGTGGCAGCAGACTAAAGTTGGAGACATTAGCATTTGATGTTGGGTGTTGGATTTTATCAAGGTTACTGTTGTTGTCATAGTAATCTCAGACTTCCAGAATTTATTTCAAACTTTCGATTATGCTAACTAATGACCTAACGAGCATTATATTAAGACCTGAGCTTGATACATTGTATTTGCAAGTCTGGGTGAAATCTGATCTGATATGTTAAGAGCTACAAAAGTTTGTCAATTTGAAATAGAGATCAATATTCTCTTTTGGCATTCATATTTGTAAATGCTAATTTGCATTCTCTCTCTCTCTCTATATATATATATTTCCTGGCATTATCTTGTAATAAACCCAAACAAATGCAAACAAACAAATTGAACAAAGGCAGAAAATTTATAGTTGCAAGTGTGTAGGGTCAGGACATTACATTTTCTAAAATATATTCTAAGAATCAAATATAAATTATTTAATAAGCTATTAAGTTGCAATTTCTAAGTTAAATTCATACTTATAATTAATTATGCAACTCTTATTGAGCTAGGGTTTATTATACTTACAGAAATTAGGGCGAATTTTGAAAAGGGACATTACAAGTAATTTTTTTCTTATTAGCTTTTACAACTTCTTAACATGTACTTTGTCAATAATTCTATTATTTCCTCAACTCATTTTGTACTTGTTGGAATGCACAAAACCAGATAATACCTATGCTCCAGAGAGTTTCGGGGACGGAGGCAATAGGGGATGACAAGATGTGTTCCAGTACGGGGGTAGTTTTGGGCCATTTTTTAGGGGATGGCTGATAAAAAAAAATAGGGAAATTTTTAAAAATATAGAGAAATATCAAATGTTCATAGCATAACAATTAACATTGATAAAGCATTCATCATAGACATTGTAGAAGCTTAATACATAGCATTAGACTTGACTTGATATTTGTTGTACCCCGAAAATTAAAATTTTTGTTACACTTAGACATTTTGAAGAAATGAGTAAAAGTCTTGTTAAATCAGTCAAAAAGGTCAAAATTCGGGTGTCCAGGTCTTCTATGAGGGGTTAAAACGTAAAATTTTCAAAATTTGATGATCTGGGTCTGCTAAGAGTAGCTTAATCTACAAAACCTAGATCTCAGTTTTTCATCCCTACTTTTTAGAAAAACTGCTATTTTTAGAAATTTTCTAAAATTAATAACGTTATTTGGGTTTTTCTGGGTTTCTTTTGAAACGGATACTAGCAAAACTTTCCAAAAATAGAAAGTTGGTCCGTTAGGGTTCAAACCGATTTTGATTGGCTCAAAATACATCCATATCAGGCTGGTGTAGTCAAAATCTCAAAATAATCAATTTTGCCTTACTGGGTCTATTCTGCTTTTTCAGAAGCATATCAGAAGCTCCAAGGTCATCAATGGAGGTCAATCAACTACCAGGCATTAGATTCAACACTTAGGAGTTCAACAGAAGGCGAGTTGGTGAACAAGCAAGAAGAACAAAGAAGGTTGAAAAATGGTGAAAATTTTCTACACTGCCAGACTTGGGTGCCCCAGGTGGAGAAGGGCGCCCATCTTTTTAGGGCACCAGATGATGGAATTAGGGTTTGAGCTCTAAGTTAAAGTTATTCAGAATCCTACCAGCGCCGCAGCAAGTCCGGCGATGCAGTCAACGAATCATCCAGTCTCCCGGAATTCGAGATCAATAGAGCAATTTCAAACAAAAGATGGAATGAAAATTATGAAAATTATGAAAATTTTCTAGCTCTGGGAACTTTGGGTGCCCCAGGAGCCCAAGGGCGCCCAACTTTTTTGAAGGGGCAAATCCAGCAATTAGGGTTTGTTTAAGTGCTCAATCTCTTCAAATTTCAGTCAGCCTCGCACCGTATATCTTCGTTAGGGCATCCGATTGGTCATCCTCCAGAAAATTCAGATCAAAGTCGAGGGTACAGAATGAAGGTTTGAAAGTGAAGATGAAATCAGACCAAAAAATGGCTTAGTCTGGAAGGGTTGGGCGCCCCAGGTGAGAAGAGGCGCCCAAGATTTCAAGAGCCTAAACAGATGAATTCGTAGATGAGGCTCTAACATGATCTCTTCACAGTTGATCCAGCTCTCCAATGAGATATCCAGCACGCCAATCGGAGATTGCAGTCACCAGATACAAGAGGCTGAACATAGGGTGAAACAAGAGTGAAGTTTCAGAATTCAGAAGCAAGGTGAAAATTTATGAAAAATGACTTAAGTATAGTGAACTTGGGTGCCCCCGGTCAAGAAGGGCACCCAAGCTTTTGAAGGCTCAAAATTCATAGTTTGCTGAAGTCTCTCCCAGGAGACCCCTCTTAATATTTCCTCAGCTTCGCAACGAGCATAATCATTAGTCAATCCAACGCCCGAGTCACCAGATTCGACGAGATCGTCTGCAAAAGAGGAGTTAATGTAGAAATTGAAGATCATAAAAATGGCTAACTCTGGATAAAATGGGCCCCCCTGGAAGGAAAAGGCTCCCATGAATTTGAAGGTCGAAATGAAGATTTTAGCCAGAGACGCCTCCAAAACATTCTTTTCAAAATCAGTCAGACTTCGCGATGAATCCTTCAGCTCGCTCATCAGATCAGTCTGCAAGCCGGAAATCGAGGTCGAAGTAGGGGGTCAAAATGGAGAAAAGTTGAAAATATCAAAAAAAATGGCTAACACTGCTTAAAGTGGGCACCCCTAGCCAAGAAGAGCGCCCAACTTCTCATGCCTTAGAGAAATTTTCAAATTTTCAAAAATTTCAAAATTACAAGATGAAGCATGGGCGTCCAAGTTCAATGAACAGAGATTTTTAGGGTTTTTGAAGATGAAAGCAAAAGAAAGCAAAACTAAAACAAAACCCTAAGTCTATTTAACACCTCTCTTCAATGTAATTCTCATTATTTTTGCAGGTAGCATTCAAAGGAGAAAGTTGGAGCAGCAAATTTGAAGAAATTTTTCAAGATTCAAGAGCTTAGTTTGTTGGTTTTTCATCAAAATTTTCAGATCAGCAAGCATAAACCCTTGCTTTTTCATGCTTTTTCATTCAAAAGATCAAATTTTTCAAGGAGAAGGCCAAGGTTTTCAAATTTTCAGTCATCTGGGTCTTATCACCTTATTCTTTTGAAGAAATTTTCAAGAACTTCATCAAGTTGCAGCAGCTGCTTTTCATTTGCATGTCAGTGAAATCCTCAATGCATTCAATTTTCAATCATTTGGGTCCTCTCCAATTAGACTTCTGAAGAAAACCCATATCACAACTTTTTTTTCAAGAAAGTTTCAAATTCTAGGGTTGGCTGTTTTTTCGATCAGCCATCAGTATTTTGCAAATCTAATCAACTGGGTCCATTTCTAATCGTATTCTGAACAAAACCCAGGTGCCAGCTTTTTTTCGGAAAAAATTGAAGAAATTAGGGTTTGCTACTTTTTCAGTTAAAATTCAAAATTTTCAAAAACGGACGATCTGGGTTGTCTTGCAACGAAATTCTAAGCAAAACCCATATCTCAGAAAAAATTTCAAAATTTTGTCCGTTGGAGTAAGAAAATCAACATTCTAAAAATAGAAGTTGCTCAAAACTTGTCTGAACCTAGGCAAGTTTACAGTCATTCTTCAAGTTTTCCGAAATGTAGTACACTCCCAATGTTTTCAAGACTGGATCAGCTCTTTATCATGATTACATCAAAACCGCTGAGACAAACTTGCATCATCTCAAGCCAGTGTTCGATCTACACGCTTTGGAGAGCGCGGGCAACACTACTGTCAGGAACCTAGGACACTCTGGACTCCTCACAGCAGCATCTATTCCTATATCAGTTCAGAGTCTTGAGTTCGTAATTGCTTGCATCAAGCATTACAACCCGGCTACAAGGGAGATTCAGTTTGTTGATGGCAGATTGATTTGCAGTTTGAAGCCTGATGTGATCAAGAAGTGTTTTTCCATTCTTCCATGGCCTAAAAGCGTCACTATTTCAAAGGGTGAATGTGAAAGGATATGGGAAATGCACAAAAACAAATACAACAAAAAGATTGCACAGAGGTGGATGAAAGAGAAGCATAAGACTTTGCCAAAGAAAGTTGAGCGAGGAGAGTTTAAGGATGAAATTGCTATCAGTATCACCTTGCTCAACAGGGTCATTGGCTCAGAAGATGCTACCAAGTTTCAGCCTAGGATGTTTTATGCCATACCCCACATCATGAAGAAGACCGAGTTCTATGATTGGCCTACCTTGATCAGTGATAGCATACATCAGCAAATAACAGAATACTTCCAGTTTCATGAGTTCCATATGGTTTCTTACCTAGTCTACCTGGTGACCTATCAAGGTCAATTCAGAGGGTTGAACACTGAGGGATCATTGAGCGTACATATACAACTACTATCCCCAGTTGGAATTCATGAAGTCATTGCATCACTATAAAAGGGTGAATGAGGCCTTTCTGATGTACATAGTGCGGGACCTGGACAATGAATTACACGTCAGTATCTCTTCAGTTGCCAAGGCAGCAATGGCGGAGTGGGCAGATTGGTTCATAAAGTTTCCTACTTTCACCTATCTTAGAGTCTATGGTTATTCAGGTGCCCCACTCATGTTACCAAGGTACCTATCAGATGAGGTTATCTTCATGGAGTTCTTAAGGCAGGCCCACGATGTTCACATGGTCTTGAGGAATAGAAAGAAACCCTCCCTCCATTTTCCATTAGGGCTGGGAATCTACACATGTAGGACAATAGCAAATGCTAAGACAATGGGTGATTGAGTTAGATAAACTCGGTCTCAAGCCTTATAGCAAGAGACGATCAGTTGATCCTCATAGTGTCTACGCCAGCCGACTTGAGAAAAACTATGCTCATACATCTGCCATTGAAGACTTTTGGGCTAATTGTAGAGATGAGTTCGAGGTGCAAAGGCATAGTTACAGCAGACTAACTCTTCATCAGATGAAAGACTACTGAAATGAAGATATAGAAGGGTTATCAGATGATGATGAGGATGTGCTTCTCCCGATGTATACTCAGAAGCAAATTGAAGATCAGCCCCTTCCTCAGGTTAATTGGGCTAATAAAGAGTCCCTCTCAGTTGAAGACACGACAAGACAAGTTTTTGAACATAGTAAGGTTTTCCTAATCCTTAAAAAGAAAAATTCCATTCCAGTAGCAGAGCCACCAAGCACAATTCCCTCGTCCTCCAAAGCACAGTCAAAAGGGAAAGCCATAAGTCAATCTCAAGAAGGCGTCAAAGGTAGTAGGTCAAATAAAAATATAAGGAGGTTAGACTTCTCAAGCATAGTCATACAAGAGCCATCGACACTTGAAGCAGGGGCTCCTTCAGAAGAGCTCGTACCTCAGAAAGATGCAAAGGAGCCGCCTTTAACACATGTTCCTATACCTTTAACAGGGTCTTCACCGATTCACATCAACCTTGATATTGAAGATGAGGAAGAAATTGCCATTATACTACCGTGTCTTGGCTTGAGAACTCCTTGGGGAGGGTGAGAAGAAGGCCTTCATATCAGGTGAATTTTGATGATCTTGATAACATCTACCAGGAACGTCCTAAGAAGAAAGCAAAGAAACAAGTTCACTTTGATAGGAATCCTGATGGTGAGATGGTTATGGAGACTGCATTACCCCCAGAAGACAAGAACAGGGATGAGGTGAACATGGATGCTTCGTGATGGTAAAGGCCAATCTTGGTAGAAATACCAGGCATGCAGACGTGAGTCTATTCAGAGTTGTGTCCGAAAGTATTCAGGAAAGAGTGCTTAAGGATGGAGAAGACAAGGCAGCCCTCAAGGCTGAAAATCAACAGCTCAGGCTTTATATTTATAACCTAGTCCATGGTTCTTCACAGGCTACTCAGCTGCTGCCCCAGGTTTTAGAGACACCAGCTGATCATCATCAGTTGAGACAGCTGGTCATTTGTGGGAAAGAAACTCAGGAATGGATCGAGAGTTTCACTGTCAGAGGAAACGAGATCTTGGCATAGATGTTTCAGTTGAGAGAAAACGCTCACAAGCTTCATCAAGGTATCCAAGGGTTTCAACAAACAGTGGCTGAAGTAAAACCAAGGCATGAAATCATCATTGCAGATTCAGATACAACCTATGGTTCAGCAGTTTCCAAAGAACACAAGAGGCAAATCCTTGCTTGGAGAGAGCGTCATGTTTTCAAAGTAAAAACTTATGAGAGGATATTTGAAGAGTTTGTTGCCTACAGACAAAGGGTGATCGAAACTCTTTTTTTCATCAATGAGTTTGTCACAAAGATTCCTTCTCAATACAGTCTTGAAGATGGTTTTTACGTCGGGCTTGATGAAGTGCAAGATCAATTTCTGAGTGTTGTTCGCAGTTGCAATCCAATTGGTGGAAGGATAGGTCATATTTCGATGATATCAGCAAAGTTCAAGAAAGCGGCCAATGAGGTTGAAAATTTCCTTAGGTTAGTTGCAGATGCTAAAGATATTCTAGAAAAGCGGTGTTTTGCTACTGATGGCATAGATGCACCGAACCGGGACATAGTTTCTAACTTCCTGGTGGATGTGATCGAGCTTTAAAGCAGCTTTCTTCTAGAAGCTTTCTTCCCGCTTTCTTTCTATTCTTGAAATAATTCTTATCCATTCTTTAAGAAGAGAAAGAAGATCAAATGTAATAGTTGGCATTTCCCGCTTTTTCTACTTTCTTAGGTATTAGATGTTATCTTCTTTCTAGATTTAGAAATAAAGCTTGCTTGTTGAGCAAGCCGTAGATTGTGAAAGCAAGGAGATTTTAGGGTTCCCTACTCCTCTGCTTGCCTATAAATAAGAGTCTTTGCTCATTAGTTCTTTTTAACCATGCTAGTGATAACAAAACGCTAAGCCTATTATGCCTTCTATTTGTTATTCAAGTGTTGTTCAATTGTTTTATGATAGCCAATTGTTGAGTCTCTTTTAGCCAACAAGAAGTTATTGTAATTGCTGTTCATATTGTGTAAAGAGCAAGATTGCAAGCCTCTTTAGCTGCAACTTCTTGTTCCAAGCATGTTAGAAGTAAATTTTGTTCCAAAAGTTTGAGTAATAAAATCATGAGCCTCATTTGCCTTGGTCTAAAATCTCAAATTTCCGTTATTTGTGTTCTACTTTTATGATCTTGATTTCAGCTTACATTGAAGTGTGTAGATGTTTGTTGAGAAAGAGTTTATTAAAGTATTTTGTCAAAGATTCAACCTTGTTAATTTCTAGTTTCTCTTGCTCTGTGTATTACTTGAGAAATTAGAAACGTCTTTAGCTTAAGTTAGTCGTAGTTGAAGTTCTTAAATCAGAAAATCTCAGCTGTGGCGTTTGTGTTTAATAAACTTTGTGCTCTAACCTGATCAAAAAGATAGGCAGCTTAGTTTTAGTTTACTTTCTTTCAAACACCATCAGCAAGAGGGAGCTTCCCCTCCTAATTTGAAGAGCAGTAAAATCTATGTATAGCTGTCCGTTTCAAATACGCATTCTAGAGGTGCGAATTTAAACGCCAACAATATTTGAAGATTTGAATTTCACATGAGAATTGACAACAAAATTCAAATGCTTTCATTATCAATGGATAGGTAGGAGACGTTTCCTGGCCATCCCCACGTCCTTGTACCTTTTCTAGTACGGGAATGGGGGTACGGAGCCAGGGGACACGTCCTCGTGGAGCATAGGATAGTACACTAATCAGTATTTGGCAAAACACAATACTGATGAATCTTATTAACCCCAGTCAGATTCCTTTTGCAGCCAATTACAACATTCGTTAGTTTCCCTGAGAAAGCATTTTACGGGGATTGGAACCTATGCTCCCTTTTGCAGGGAGACTGTAAGTTGTTAACAGGGTTTTAGAGCAAGCCATATGTTTTATTCTGCTTGTCCCTCTCCTCTTTGAGAAGGAACCAAGAATGCACAGTAAAAGGCAGTCTTATGGAAGTGTTTGTAAGTAAATCAAGGGAGCAACAAGAGTTTCATGGCATGTCCTAGGACTTATGTATAGATGAAAAATAGATGTTTAAAGTTGTTATTGGTGATGTCCATGGAAGATTATTATTTGGTACAAAAACATTTATAGCCTCGCAGATTGTTATTATCTAGGGTCCTTTCAAAACCTATGTGCTTGGTTGGAAAATGTGTTTATAATGTGTGGCTTTGTGATCCTACAGCAAAATGGACAATTATAACGTTATATTTGCACTTTACGACTTGAGGGTCCATTCATCATTAAAAAGGGGGCCATTTTGATTAATTTTGGGTGCCAATTTCAAGGACATTTTAATATTCCAAAGTGCAAACTTTATATCATTTTAAAATGATTAAAAGGAAAATTGGAGGGAATCAACCTCTTGAGAAATATAAAGAGAAAGCCAAAAAAAATCAATTCATTCATTGAGCATTTGATACTTTGGCATTTTATGATCTTTGGCATTTGGAGAAGAGAAACGAGGGTTTATGCATTTTCCGAAGCTATCAGGCATTGGAGAACATCCACTCTTCAATGTTCGAACTTTCTAAGGTTGTGCAACATCAGCTGAAGTTAACCAGTGAGAATTGGTTTCATCTAGAGGCCAATATTGAGCATATTGGAGAAATACATCAAGGGTTATATTATAATGTTATATTTGCACTTTATGACTTGATGGACCATTCATCATTAAAAAGGGGGCCATTTTAATTAATTTTGGACACCAATTTCAAGGACATATTTTATTATGCACAAAGGATGGCATCGATAGTGATGTTTTCAATCTTGAAAAGGAATTTGATTTCACATTGCAAGTAGCTGATTTTGAGCAGAGACCTTGTAGCTTGATTGATTTGGATTCACAGACCACTATTGGGGATGATAAGGGAGGGACACAGGTGATTTGGGACAGCCTTGGACACTCTGATGACAAGTGTGAATCTAATTATGATTTTAACATGCCACATAACAGCAGTTCATCACTTTTGCTTGATCGTGATTGGAAAAAACAACTCTTGGTATTTGCTGAAAATGAGGTGCATATTTTATTAAGTTTGGACAACAAACATATGCATGTGGAAAACTTCATTCAAAGTGCATCAATAGGACAAAATGAGCTTAATATCTCATTTTTTGATTTGCAAACAAGGAAGAGCTCTATGAAAGAATTTAAAACACCTTACTTACACATGATGCATGATAGAAATATAGCCACCAAGTTTGCATATGAGACTTTGTCCTTGACTAAGCAATTAAGAGGAGAGGTTAGTGAGCTCACCATTGAGCTTAATTCTACAAAGCTTGTTTTGGAAAGTGCCCAAGAAGCACTTCTTGAAGCAAATGAACAGCTCTATGAGGCCAAACAGTTTGAAGAGTGGGAGAACAAAGAAAGGGCCAACGAGATAGAACAGGTAATAGAAGAGCTTGATTATATTCAAGAGGAGTCTGGTCTTGCACATTGTCCTAAAAAATAAAAAAATAGGAGTTTGGATCAACGGGAGGATTGGTTTGATGTGGGAGTTGAGGATAATCATAAGTTTGTTGATAATCCTTTATTTGAGTGGGATGTTGATTTGACTCATGATAATCCACTTTTCGAGTTGGATGACGAAGACCTAACCAATTTCAGTGATGAGAGTGGATTTGATAACAAGATTTGGGACCCAAGTGCAGTTTCTAGTCATGAGGTGTTGTCTCAAGACTGGAGTAGTGGGTCAAGTTCTAGTATTAGTATTGGTGCCCACTTTCCAATTAGTTTGCACGACTATGGATTCGGATCTGCAGATGAGTTGGATGGTTTCTTCAGTCCAATAGTCGAGTAGTTCATGGTTGAGCATAGATGGTAGTGATGATTTGATCCTAGGAGATGATTCTGTTGCTACCTCTATACTCATCTCTCCTATGTTATCAATAAGATTTCAGTTTGATTAACGCTTCCCTTACATTTTTCGGTTGGTTATGGTGACATCTTTTGATGAGCAGACTAATTTTGAGTTTGGATAGGCTTTAGGGCAGCTAGCGGTGAGTGTTTTTTTGGACACAATTCTTTCAGTTTTTGCTTCCACTCCGGTGAGTGAATGTAATGTCCCAATTTTTAGCTCTACACTTTCTAGTGATTGATAGCCTATTCCCGGTTTGTTGTTGGTTAGTTAGAGGCAGAATTAGGGTTTCTGGCTACTTGATAGTCCCTTTTGAAGATTCAGGGGTTTGCGTGTTGGAGTTCGGCTGTTTGGTTTCTGAATTCCTTCAGGGTTTTTAGAGAACTTCGCAAAGGTATGACATGCAACTACGTCGAGCAACTTTTCCGGATTTACTATTTTTAGTAAGTTATGACGGCTACAGCTTAGAGTCAGGGATTTTGGATTGCGGATTCTTTCTGGGTTTTCAGAAATCTTCGCAATGGTGTCGCATGCACTTTGATCCGAGCAACTTTCCGAATTTACTATTTTTAGCAGTGGTCCAGTCAGCATCAGCTCAGCAAGCTTTCCTCTTCTGACAGTTCAGTTGGTAATATTGATTTTGGCTTTAAGGTGCTCATTTTGGAGAGATAAGTTATTTTAAATTAATAATGTTTCATTTTCATCTTATGACCCCTTGGTCTAGTGTTACAACTTTAAGTTGTTTTAAAAAGGGGGACTTTGAGGGTGGTCATCTCATGGGGAATTATTTTGATATTTCTAAAGTCAAAAATGCACAAGGAGAAAGGTACGCCAACTTTGTTGAGGAGATAAATTTTAAATAAAAGTCAAAATTAGCTTTGAAAGTGGGACGCCTATGCTTGGAGGGAAATTGAAGTCAAATTCAAATTGGAATTAGGGCGCACTTTCTAGAAGTTTCTGGAGATTCCTTGTTGAGCTTATAAATGGAGACCTCTTCTCTTCATTTCAGTATCTTATGTCTTGAGTAAAGTTATGCTGCCGGAATGGTATTTGGATTGCTTCGAGGAATGAATGCCTCCTAGCCTTGGCTCGACTTCTTGCTTGAAAGACAGCAACTAGTGGAGAGTTAGATTGTAGTTGAGTGAGATTTGTAGTGAGATTTTGCATTGTAGAAGTTGTTTTGCATTTGTAGTTCAGTTTCTTGCATTTTAATCAAAATCTGGAGTTGCTGATTTTGTATTGCAGATTGAAGTTTATACTCATAAGTCTTTGGGCGAATTTATTTTGGTTCTGGGTAGTTTACCCATGCATTTGCTAGCCTTGGGCGCCCCTCTATGCCAAGTTGCAGATTTTTTAGAGGTGTCTTGGATTTTATCTTGTTGGTAGAACATTTCTTGAGGCTGTACCATTCTGTTTTGCCTGGCAAGTGTTTAGAAAAAAAAATACTTCAATTTGTCAGCTGTTTCTTTGTCTAGTCTTCATTGTCATCATCCTAGCTTTCGTTTGCATCAAGTCTCATGTCATTCTGGCAAGTATTGAGTGAGTTGTGAGCATTTTAGTGGATTCTAGGGTTGCTGGTTATGCATATTAAGTTGTTGTTCTGTCATATCAGCTTGCGTAAAGTCTATCTTTTGAGTTGGGTTTGGGTTGAAAGTCTTTGTGATCATTGAGGAGACATTATACTATATTGCAGCATGGTTAGACTTTCTTACTCTATGTATATGGCAGGCGAATCTCTAATTATTGTAAGCTAAACAGTAGTACTGTGAGCAATCTTACTTCTTCTCTGTTATTTCATTGTAATACCCGCTGGATAAGTGGAAGAGGCTAGCTTGCCGCCTATTTACTTTGATTTGCATTGTAATATCTTACATCTCCGCCCTATGGTAGCTCCATTCCCACTCCGGGTTTGAAAGCACATTCTGGGTGTTGAGTTTACTTTCAGCATAATAGAAGTTAGGGATCCTCTGACCATATGCTCGTCGTCATCCGGCGCATTCTTGGTTAGAGTTCTTTATTCAGCTTTGCTTTGAGATCCTCTGACCATATGCTCGTCGTCATCCGACGCATTCCTGGTTAGAGTTGAATTCCGCATCGTTTTGGTTTAAGTGCTAACCCTAACGGATGTGTGTTGCATTGTATCTGTTATTGAAAAAATTGAAAAAAATTGGTTCGGAATATTTCAGTGAAACTCACTAGTGTTACTTCATGGAGATGATATGCATTATTTTAGATGATGTCTTGATGATTGTCGTGGTTTGGGTGTGTTGGTGTGTTCGGAACCTTTATTTTGACACTTGGAGGTTAGGCATTGATATTATGATTTTAATTTGCAACGACAGAGGCATTTCCTAGTTAGCAGAATTCAATGATGTGGTAGTCATTGACTTGCTTATATATGGGGTATTGAGAGGTGTGATGTCGGGGTTTATTTTTATGGTTGAGCAGGGAGTTTTTTATGTTTCCTAGGATTGTGATTGGTAGTGAGTTAGCTGAAGTGGTCTTCTTTGAATTGCCTTGGCAGGATATATTCCATGGCATTGACTTCAATCTTTTCAAGTATTTCAGTATGGGATTTGATGATGTTTACTCTTTGGGGGTCCAGGATGGGGGAGTGCAGTTTGGGCACGACAGTTTGGCAATAATAATCAAAGTGGTGCAACGTCAGCATGGTGGTTCCTTTCCGAGACTAACTTGGAACCCGGGGATCACACTGTGTTGTAGTTCAACTACCGTTTGGGATGAGAGAGCCAGTGTTAACTTTCTATTGTTTACTCTTGTGGCATCAATCTGGTTCTCCTAAGGGGCATTCTTTTGAGGAGTTGATCGGGTTTATGCATTATTTGATTACTCTTCTTACAAGAGGTTTCCAGGAGGTCTCTTGTGTTAGCACCTCATAGGACAGTGTTTTGAGCAAATGGTGCTACAGATCTCCTAGGCTGACTTGGGACCATGGGATCATTTTTGGATTCAGTGTGGATCAAATTGTTGGTTGCAAGGTTGTACTGGCATTGCTTGAGGACAATCACTATTTGGGAACGGTGGACTATAATGTCCCCATTTTCGGTGTCCTTCTTTAGACTAGTTTGATTCTGACTCATTTACTATTTTTAGTAAGTAATATATTTAGTAACTGGTCCTGGCGGCAGTGCAGTGTAGGGTTTCCTATTTGGGCAGTGTGTGGAAGTTGTCTAGTGAGCTTTAATGTTTTGTGTCAATTCGATATTTGGGAGTAATTATTTTTAGCAGTTGTTATTTATAGTAAGTCTATTTCGAGAAACTTGTCACAAGCCCATAGTGTTATTTATATGGTGACGTTGGAGAGCCTAAGGTTGGATTATTTAATATTTGTTTTTTATTAGTCACTTAAGTTTTTTTATAAAATAACTTTATAACTTAAATGAGGGCGTAGGTGGTCATCGACAAGTACCTTGGTGCCTAATGAGTTAACATTGTTTTAGAAGGCTGAATATAGCAAAATAGTTTATAAGGCTCATAAAGGGGGGTAATGGATTTTATGAGGGAAAAAGCATTTCAAGCCTAAAGTTTCCCTAATTCCTTTTCACTCTCTACAAAACTTCAATTTGGCTCTCATTTGGTTATCTTCTTTTTAGCAAATTAACAAAATGCTGTTGGAAAACTTCACTCTCTAGAGTACTTGGGCTGCATGTTGAAGACAAAAACCTTCGCCGTATTGAGTTGGTTTCAGTGGTGAGAGATCCACCCTACTCAGATTGAGTGGTTTCATCTAGGGATCACACAGTGCTTCAACAAAGTTCAAATTTTCAGGGTTTTGAAGGCTGAAAGATGAAGATTTCTATGGTATTTTGATTTGGGTTTGTTGGTAGAGGTATGTTTTTTGGTTTGCATCATTTTGGTGGTGTTTAGCAGACTTTTTGGTGTGTTTGCTATGGTCTGAAATGCAATATCAGAAGTTCTGGAAACTCACATTTTTCAGTGGATGAAGTACGAATCTATTCATAGCCCCTTTGATAGCTGATTTATCATTTTGAGCACTTGAGCGATGGATTCTACAAACCTAGGAGCCACCTTTCCAATCATTGTTCAGGGGTTATTGTGAAGATATGATTTTTGGAAGCAAATCGCCCTCTTCAGGGGGTTGTACCATTCTATGCCATCCAGTAGGTGGGTTGTTGTACTATAACCCTCCTAATCAGTCCATTTTCAGTATTGGTATTGCTTCTCTTAGGCATTGGAAAAGACAAGGTTTGGGAGTAATCTCTCTGTGTGGTTATGGGAGCTCTTATGTAATGATTTGCTGCTGTTATTAAGCCATTTCTAGGTTTGAAACTCCTTATCACAGGTCTGAAAATACATTGCAATATTCTGTTTAAAATCTAAAGCTATTGTTCTTCACATATTTTCATCTTTATGAATGGTACTGTTTTATATTAGCTTTCCATGCTTGCAATATTCTTTATGTTGTGAAGCATCATGAAAACACATTGAAGGAAAAAAAACACAAACTCATCAGCAAACAAGCAATCAGCAAATAGTGGTTTCAAAAAAAAAATCAGGGGTGCTCATTACAATGGTATCGGAGCTCAAGCCATCCTGCCATCCAGTAGGTGGGTTGTTGTTGTATATCCCTCCTAATCAGTCCATTTTTAGTATTGGTATTGATGCTCTTAGGCGATAGAAAAGACAAGGTTTGGGAGTAATCTCTCTGTGTGGTCATGGGAGATCTTATGTAATGATCTACTACTGTTATTAAGCCATTTCCAAGTTTGAAACTCCTTATTACAGGTCTGAAAATACATTGTAATATTCTATTTAAAATCTGAAGCTATTGTTCTTCACATATTATCATCTTTTTGAATGGTATTGTTCTATATTAGCTTTCCACTCTTGCAATATTCTTTATGTTGTGATGCATCATGAGAACACATTGAGAAAAAAAAACATACACAAACTCATCAGCAAACAAGCAATCAACAAATAGTGGTTTCAAAAAAAAAATTTAGGGGTGCTCATTACAAAGCTCTGTCAATCCTTGTGGAGGATCCCAAGCATGGATACTCAACCAAGAATGATCTCCAACATACCTAGAAAAATACACATCATAACCCCAAGTTCCATTCATAACATCTTGCTCACCATGGAAATTTGTGAATTCTTTGGTAATCTCCTGAAACCCATCCATGAAAGCATCAACAACTAAGGGGCATGGAACAATTGTTGTCTTCAAACACAACCCCCAAAAAGGATTAGTATAAGATAAAGCATCAATCAACCCAGAAGATGAATTGTCAAACATGTAGATGTCTTGTTTAGGCCCTTTCTTCAAAGCTTCATAAGTAACACGCCTAAAACATCATTTGCTTACTATTGTGATGAAATTTCCAGCAGCTACAAAAATTTTGAAGCTTCTTAATGTCAAAGATGTCGAAGCCACAGTGATCCAATACTTCCCATGCATAAACTTAATCTCCAAATACAAATGATGGGCGTGCATCATAACTCATCAACTCAAATAGTTTATGAAATGTCCCCCTTGTTGGCTAACTCCAACACTAAAGACAATACTTCATGCAAGAATGATGCAACTCAAGGTGAGTACTAACAAGGAAATAACCCTCAACTGAAATCATCAAATGGCATATCCAAGTTACCTTCCATTTCCTCATGTAGTTAGGCATGATGATACCAAAGTGTCATTTCACTCCCAATGCAATCTTCATCTTTCTCCTCATTTGTACATTATCATATCCTGGGGTCTTCCACGAGGGTAACCATTCACCTCATAAAGTGAACTTAGATCAACACCAAGCTGAAAACCACACTCCAACTCAAGTCTTGAAACTTCTCATGGATCCCATACCTTGTTGTTTTCACCAAGTGCAACGCTACAACCCAAAGTTTCTCCATCATCCAACTCAAAAAGTGGATTATCAATTGACATATCAACACCCATCTCAAATAATGGGTTATCAACAAATTGAAGATTAGCTTCATTCCCAAAATCAAAACACTCTTGCTGATCCAAACTTCCCTTTCTTGATTTCTTAAGAAAACCCTCTAAGTCAAACTCCTCTTGAAGACTATCAAGGTCATCAATTACTTGTTTGATTTCCTTAGCTCTTTGTTCATTCTCTTGGTGCTTGAAATTTTTTCTATCAACTAGTTGACCTTCCACCTCCATTAGTACCATTTGAATATTTTCTAACATGTCTTTTGTTGAATCGAGTTCAAGAGTAAGCCCATCAACCTTTCTCTCTTGTTCTTTGAATGCACTAATGGCCTTCTTTGCAAGTTTGAGGGCATAATCTCAATCTCTAATCAAGTGTAAGTACTCTGATTTCATTGTCTCCAAAGAGTCTTCGATAAGTTGCAAATTAGGGAGAGTGACTCCATCCCTAACTTCTTCCTACCTCTCTTCAATCCAAGCCTTCCAGTAGAGTTCTTCAATTAAACTGTATGCTATCAAATCTGGACAGAGCTTGCACTTCATCCTCAAGAGACACCAAGAATTGGGTTTTCCAATCATAAGCATGCAAGGATAGTGAATTGTTGTTAGGTTGCATGCCAAAATTAGAACTTTCATTTTTATTGTTGGCATTACAATTCGCACCTCTGAAGTGCGTATTGGCAACGAACAACTATGCACAGTGTGTAATGACTGCTCTTCAAATTAGGAGGGGATGCTCCCACTTTTGCTGATATGCGTGAAAAAGTAAATGATATAAATCCTATCTTTTTGACTCAGCTAGAAGAGGCACAAGGTTAAGAAACCAAACACATTGCAGCTAAGGATTTTCTCTGGTTTTGCAGATCTTTAACTACAACTAGGCAAATGCTAAACTATCCTATTTCCTCAAGAAACAGAGCATGAGGAATTAGGAGCAGGGAATTGGTATACGATAATCCTTTAAGTCAAGATTTCCAAGGAGGAGATGACTCCTATCCGAGGCATAGGCTGAAAAAAAGGTTATTGGCAACAACATCAAACAACAATCTCCACTTCTAAATTCCCAAGGAGGAGACAACCCCTATCTGAGGTGTAGATACGAAATAAAGATTATTAATCACGACAACACACGATAAACCTTACTTCTAAATTCCCACGGAGGAGACAACTCCTATCTGAGGCGTAGATATGAAACAAAGCTTATTAATCACGACAACACACGATAAACCTTACTTCTAAATTCCCACGGAGGAGACAACTCCTATCTGAGGCGTAGATATGAAACAAAGCTTATTAATCACGACAACACACGATAAAGTTTACTTCTAAATTCCCAAGGAGGAGACGACTCCTCTCCAAGGTGTAGATATGAAACAAAGTTTATTAATCACAACAATGAAATAATACCTAGGACAGCAAACCGTACGAAGGACCTATCAATACAATTAATGATCAAACCAGCAATTATATTTAACTAAGGTGAACAAGTACCATAATAATAGCATTCAAGTAATGCGGCTCAGCTATTTATTATCACAATAAAAGTTCTTGAACAAATACTAAATAGCAATACTATAGGTAAGGATGCTCAGCATGTATGCTATCACAAGTAAAAGTTAATTACAAATGAGCAAGGGTGCTCTTATTTATAGAACTTCAAGGAGTATGGAACCCTAAAATCTCCTTGAGTTTACAATTAGTCTTGCAAGCATGCAAGAGTTTATTGCTAAACCTAAATGAGTGAAACTATACAATTAACTGAAAAACTACCATCAGTTAACTGAAACAAAACTAAACTAAATGGACATGTGCAACATGCAAGTCCTTATTGAGCTGAAAGTCAACTAATAACTAACATCAGTTAACTGGATCCTAACTGGAAGTCCAACCTCCTTCAAAAGATATCCTCAAGATAGACATGCCATGATAGTGGAACAATGTGTTTAACTTGGAAAGAAGCATCAAGTTAACTGTAGTGTTCCACACACTATACTGATTTATTTTCACTATGTTTTGTAAGTCTGATTTTTTTTCGTTTTATGTTTGATTTTCTGTTTTTTGAGTTTGTTGCCAATAATGCCAAAGTACCAACAAGCATATACATGAAAACTTCAAATAAACTAAACTATTGAAACAACCTTGAGTACATTGCTCAATTTAATGGCCAAATATGACTTCTTCATTACATAAGAGATTACATAAGATAGATAAGTTACATCAAATTCGAAACAAGATACATCTTAAACCATAGTTTTACTTACAGCCATACAACACTGTGAATAGTGATTTGCTACAGTACCAAACCCCAATGAAATGCACACTACTCTTGATAGATGAACTTCTCCCATCCAAATCTAGCATGGGAAACTTTCTAGGACAAGGGTGCCCCCTTTTGGAATGATAGCAGCCTCTTAAGGGAGGCATTTTCTTTCTTTCAGTTGATGAAACCCTCAAGAGAGGGGCGGCTGGCTGTAGCTTCACAAATCAGTCCAAAAATACTTCAAAAAGCGAACATCACTCACACAAACCAAAATGGAGTCTAGGGCAGCCAAAACCCACTGAAAATGATGCTCGAATAACCTGCAAACAACTTATGTCTCCAAATGAAGCAACAAAAACTGACCAGCAACCTTAAGGTGGTGTTTCACACCCTCAAGTAGCTTGAAAACGAAGAACAAAGCCCCTCCAGGCTCACCCACAGCAAAAAATCAGGAAACCCTAGCCTCCCTCTTTCTCCAAACCCTAACGTCCAAGTCAATGAAACAAAATAACCACATGCATGAAGAGGGTCGAACTTCTCCTCTTGATATTTATAATTTTACATTGAAAGCACTATTCATAAAAAATGAGCACTATTCACTTAAGTTATAACTTTTTCACTTTAGGAACAAATAGTAACTGAAAAATATAAAGTGACCCCTCCTTTTTTTAAAAACACATGGTCCTTAGGCCAAGGATGGTGAAATAAAAGGTGAGTATCATAAGTTTAAGCACAAGTATCATGCCAAACGCCAAAATTCACCTTGCCACCATACTTTGGAGAACAACAATGCAATTTGATGACCAAGTGACCATCCAATAAACCCTCTATCCAGAACCATTAGCCTACGAGGGTCGATGTGATAGGCTAATCCAATGATGTACATGTGTCTAATTAGAAGGGGACATCACTGTCCGCCCTCCCTAAAATTGCTTGTCCCCAAGCAATCTCAACTCTAGATGCTGTAAAATGTCCTCGCTCTCCCATGTACCGCCCTCTACCGGCAAGTCCTTCGATTTAATTAGATATTCTCTAATGACCCATCTCGCAACTGTCTCTCTCTGACATCTAAGATGGCCTCAAGTACTAGAATCAATTCCCCCTCATCATCCAAGGGTGGTAAAGTTGTGGAACAACACGATGTCCTATTGCCTTCTTGAGGCGTGACACATGAAATAATTAGTCCCTGGTTGTACGTTTTTATCATCCACCGAACACACGTAATAAAATGTCCAAAGACACTCTATCCTCTCTTGAAAAACCACCGTATGCTAAGATTGAAGATCATATGGCGATTCCAAGGTTTCTTTTGTCGGGTCTCGACGTGTGGATAAGCTCAATGGCCGTTGTGATATGCTGGTAATAAACAAGGGGACTTACGTAAAGAACTTTTCACAAGTTTGGGACTTAGGCGAATCTATCATTAAAGGCTTTCTTCACTTAGGACTTTCAATGTGGATCTCAAAAAAAATGGCAAAAGGATAGGGTTTAGGAGGAATCTAGTCTATGCCTAAGAACTCAAGAGACAATAAGGATTCAGTGAAGGGAATAAACCACACTTTGTTTCGCCTCCTGCAGGACAACATACGCAAAATGGGTGCAATCTTCAAGGGTTGTGGTAATAATTTTCAAACCTCGAATGAGGCTAAAGTTAAGTTTCCACAATTAAGAGCTCAGGCTAACTTTACGCATCGAATGCAAATCATCCATTCGAAGAAAGTATGAGCTACACTTCACCATTGAATCAATACAATCAATCTCTCATTCAATTAACCAACTTTCAAAGCAAATTCTACCTAATCTAACTTTAACTTTTATCTATGGCGGAAGAAGATATGCAACCTCGCTTACTATTTGATAATAAGAAGTTATTCAAGGCAAATCATGCTCAAGAGCTTTTATTATTCGAAACAGTCTCAATGCAACAATCTCATATCCTATCTCCACACAAATGAAAGTGAGAGAGCATCAGTTTATATAGAGCTTCAAAAATGAAATGAAGGGCCGAGATTAAAACAAGATTAACGGCCAAGATTATTACAACCAAACCCTAATTAGGGTTTCCCAAAATAACAAGAGTTATCCATCAGTAAACTATCAGTAGAGAGGCAGTTAAAGCTATATTCTAGGAGAGGCGTCCTTATCCTTCTGAGCAGCTATGAATCTGGACACTACTGCAATGACCTCCTCCATCGTGACAGGTGGCAGCATGCTGATCTGGAATTCAAGCTCATCCAAGTTCTCTGCACATTTGGCAAAGG
This sequence comes from Sequoia sempervirens, assembly GCA_007258455.2. NCBI lineage: Eukaryota > Viridiplantae > Streptophyta > Pinopsida > Cupressales > Cupressaceae > Sequoia > Sequoia sempervirens. The sequence goes on from VDFB02008423.1 coordinate 64,032, forward strand.
TATTTGCCCATTCTGCTTCCTGCTTCCTAAAGTCATTCTGGATGGCCGAAAGACTTGCCACCTTCGCAAAATCCTTTCTTAGAAGTGGTCCAGTAGTCGAGAAGAAAACTTCTTGAACCCTTCATTTCAGCTCCTCCAGCTGCATATCCTTCTCTCGGACAATCTCTTGATCAAACATTTCTGCAGTTGTCATGTGAATTTTCTCCCGAATGTCCTTTACCTGCTCCTTGATTCTGAGTCCATCCACTTTTGCCTTCTCTAGAACTTCCCTACGTATAGTTACTGCCCGAAACCAGTGATTGAAATCATATGCTGCTCCTACAGCAATCACCTTCCCAGCGACCAACTCCTCTCTTGGAGTGCCCTTCAATAGCCTGAGGCATGGAATAAGCCTCTCCTGCATATCCGGAATACCTTCCCATGTTTTCGCCATATCCATAAGTCTGGAAAGGAAGCATGAGGTTTGCCCATAAGCAAGTGCCAACTTCTCCATGAACAATGCCGCTTTCGTGCTTTCACTCGCCATCCAATCCTGAGCTTCCTTGGCCGTCACCATCCCGTGCTCGACATCCCTGGTCGCCTCCTGTGATGAATTGAGGAGAGGAGGAACAATTGCATTACCCTGATCAAGTGGCTGGGTTAAGTGCCGTATATATTCCTTAAGACGTTCAACCTCCTTCTTATACTCTTTCTTCTTAGCCACTTCTTTTTCCAGTCTCACTTTGATGGTTGAGACGGAATTATCCAATTCCTCAACTTCTTGGCCTTTTGAAGTTGGGCCAAGATCAACAGTGGTTATAGCATACTCCTGAGGAGTGATTTCATCTCGTGGCTTGTCCACCGTGGGTACTGCAATGTGTACGGAACGGTTGCCTGCCTCGTTCCTTTGAATGGTGGAGAATTTCTTGGCAGGCTTCTTGATTGCGACTTGCTCCAACCTTGCCAAGAAATCGGCAGTATCATCCTCCTCTTCTTGAGCTTCTGCAGGTACTTGAATTTTCATCCTTTCAATCAGCCACTCTGGAATGGTCGGCTGCTCAATCCCATCCTCTACCTGAACCTCTTCCTCATTTGGAACATCCACCACCCCTCTGAGAGCGGAAATCATTCCCTCCTCGAAGTCATTATTCCGGACTTCTATCTCATTGTCTGAACCTAAGATTTTCGTGCCCGTAGGTGACAAGGGCTCCTCGTCATCCAGCTGAATAGGTTCATCATTCTCTCCCTGAACTGCAGGAGGTTCAAGCATCTCTACCAAGGACTCGTCTATAGTAGCCACCAGCTCGTCAATATTCCGGGATGCTGCTGAACGAGATGGTTCTCCCTTATGCCTCTTGGAAGCAGGCTCAGCACTTGGCACTATTTCCTTCCTTTTCTCTCCGATCCCGACCAAGTCCTGATGGGATGCACCAGCATTAGAAGAATATGATTCTGACTCGCTCAGTAGGTCGTATGTGAGCGTGATTCCTCTCTGTCTCAATTCTTGGGCATGATAGTCAACCCACCACTGAGAGTATTTAGTCACTGGTCTCATTAAGGTTGCCAGGTCTGCGTGCTCAGGCTCTGACCATTTCACTGGAGGAAGAGGTCGGCTTTCCTCGAAGCGTGGCTGGACGTGGTTCCCATCATCTTGTAACTAATCAGGCACCCGGCAAAACTCAATTGCCCTCATGAAATCTAGTGGCATCCTGGACCACATTCTTCGTCTGCCTTCATACTCATCGGCAGCATTTGCCCAGAAATCTTCCAGTTCCATCCTGTGCTTGTACTTTCTCCCTTCTACTGTCCGAATGTTATGATGTGGGTCAAAGTTGACCCTGGACTTGTAGGCTGTAAATGGATACCACTGGATCTCCAACCTTGCACTCTCGGCTGCCTGTGCTGATGGACAATACTCCAACATGTTCCCGATGAAAAATGGGAATGTGACAGATGCTTTCTTGGTTGGCCTCTGAATATTCTGATACTCTTCCAACTGTCTGAGGACCTCGAGCAAGATCATCCGATTTGTCGGATAGATGGGCAATTTATAGGGATTTATGGTAAATCCCTAGATCCTGACATATGTGAATTTCGGGAACTGGATGAACCAAGATCCGTACTTACTGATTAAACTTTTCGCCTCATGGCTCAACCTCTGA